>JAHDVE020011438.1:0-30605 GCA_022606495.2 Halesus radiatus | reverse complement strand
GGTTCCTTATTCTGGACGTCAGTGGATCCCCGAGCTGACTGCAAATTTTGAAGTGCCTCCCACTAATTCACCACAGACTTACGTATTTTGTTCCTTCTTCAAAAAAATATTTTCTTCTCTCATCAAGGCAGTTGGCGTGCGGTCAGCGCCCCCTCCCCCAGGTCCTCCACTCCCTGTTCGGTTCTGCTCGTCGGCGGCAATTTTTCCAACTCGATTTGCAAACTGAAGTTAGATGTCACCCGAAAAAGAAATAAACCTTTTTACGGTTCCTACAAATGAAAAAAAAGAGCTAAGAAGGTAAACCAGTTTTTTAGAAGCTGATGACATCGATTTAGAGCTAAATCTACCTCTAAAAGAGCTGAGTCGGCAACACTAGTCGTTGTCTCTTCAGCCCCTCCCGTTTTTTCCGTATCCGTTTTTATGTAGTGTTGCTACGCCTATCAATATTCAATGAAATGACGTAGTACTTGATCGATTCTGTCATTTGCTGCATTATGTGACATGTGAAGTTGATCTCATTTCACTCGTTTCTGGTTAAAGTTTAAAAAATGTGCACTTTACCCATTCTGCTTTTTTCAAACTTACATTAATCTTGTTATGAGCTTTCTTTGTGTTGCCATTTAAAACATTTTAAACAATCGCAGCGCCTACATTTAGTTTACTTTTAAATGTCAGACTGTACCGATAATTTGTAATAATAATGTCTGATATTAACGTGACAAACATTCACTTGATCCACAGTTAGATGTTTTTCTTTGAACTATCTTGGTGTTACCAAAACTATTTGAGCAATCGCAGCGCCCTCCATTTTTGTCTACATTATTTTGAAAGACTTTATTTTAGTTTGGGGTCAAAGTTGTAATACATTCAAATTAGAGGTATAGGAGCAATAACAGCAATTAAGACCATATAGAAATTTTCTACTATTATTTCTTATCTGCGCCTAAGAAAAAGTGCATTATATCGGCGCCAATTTCGGGTGCCGTCGTCTGCTTCGAAGAGTGCGCTTTCGGCCTAATGCAGAATTTAAAATAAGCTACCATGCTCAATTTGACAGATGACATGTTTGTCGTGGAGGCTGCTTCCTTCGTGGTTCCATATATCCTCGAAAAACCTGCCAAAATGAAGATTGGACAGTTTTTAGACGATTTGGATTCCAACTTACTGGAAACAATTAAATCTGGTGCCGTAGAATCCGATGGGATTGTTAAAGGTGCGTCTTTTCAAATAATATAATTTCGTAGTGCGCAAATTGCAACATATGTATGATAAAATTAACTATGCTGTTCTCCGCAGGGGTAGGCGGAGAGGATAGACCGCCAGACAACTCGTACATTTATAATTCTTACGTCGTCTCGTACATTCTATTCTGTTATTCTGACCCTTGACGCGATTACTACTCAAGTTAACATTTTTTAATTTTTTAATTTATTTTTGTATTAATCAGTTTACAGAATGTTTGTCTTGACAATAATTATAAAATTTATTCTCGTATTTGCTGGGCGTCTGTACGGAGCCCGAAGATACTTTAATAGTACACAACTGCTGACCCTGTACAAATCACAAGTTCGCCCCACTGTAGAATTTGGCAGCCAACTCTGGTCGGGAGCCCCAAAATATCTGAAAAAAGCCTTGATTGACTCTGTGTGCAGAAACGGGCGGTCTATTTGATAGATTCGCCAGTCTTAATAAACTTTGACAATTGCAATCTTTGGAGAACAGACGTCAGGTGGGAATGCTGTCCTTGTTCTACCAGTATTTCAATGGAAGATGCTCTGAGGAACTACCGTCATTGATCCCTTGAGCACCAACATTTGTACACAATTTAAATTTGTAACATGAGAACGGGTCACTTCTACGACTCTTTAGTGTTCAACAGTTCGGCTGTTGAACGATTCGCCGGCCTCTGTGTTTCCTCCCTCCTATAACATGGGTCTTTTCAAGAACCAGGTTCACTCCTTCCTATCCTCCAAAAGACCCTCCACAAAGCATCCTCAAAAATGACATGGGCCCCTAAAGAAATTATTTTGTTCGGGACCTCCTGTACAGAGTTAATGTAAAAAAGAAAGCCCTGAGGGAAATAATTTCCCTCCAGGCTTATGTCATCTTTGGGGATACTGTGTGGAGGGTCTTTTAGAGGATAGGAAGGAGTGAACCCGAGTCTTGAAGAGACTTATGTTGTAGGAGGGAGGAAACACAGAGGCCGGCAGATCATTCCAAAGCCAAGTTGTTGAACACAACGAGTCGTAGAAGCGACCCGTTCTCACGTGACAAATGTATACTGTATTCAAATGTTGGGTGTGCGTTAGGCGTGTTTCCTGTCTGTCCACCGTTCCCAGGGATCAATGATGCTAGTTCCTCAGAGCATCTTCTATAGAAATAACAGTAGAACGAGGACAGCATTCCCACCTGACATCTGTGGTCCAAAGATTGCAATCTGTTTGTTAAGATAGGCGAATCTATTAAACGGACCAACCAGAGGTGGCTGCCAAATTCTACAGTGGGGCGCACTTGCGATTTGCACAGGATCAGCAGTTGTGCACTATCTGCGGGCCCTGTACAGTACGCCCAGTATCTGAGAGGCTAACTTAACTCTGGCTTCGATGGCGCCCCCATACCTGAGCTGGTCACGTACGGTTACACCAAGCGGATCAATTAAGGGCTTGTTGGGAAGATTGTCCCTCACGCGGAGATCAGTCATGATGGTGCCAGCCCGTTCAGTACCTTAAACCTTTTGCAATTTACACTGTCATACAAAGTTTTGACATACATATCTTCCTTAGAGATTTCATTTTAACAGATTTGATATACATGACAAACGATCTACTAAAATTCAATTGTAATATATTGCAATAAATAGAGTACCTTATACCTTTTTTTGCCAAGCTCTCAGTGACATTTATTTCATATTATTTTTTTATATGAGTACCGCACAAGAGTCCCAAGTGCTCCGAGCCGTCTGGATCCAGTGAGACTATGGCATCCCCGATTGGGGCATGTTGTGAGGCTGAAGCTAATGGGGAGAGGAAGGAGACGGGGAGGAGGAAGGTGGGGAATTAACCTGCTGTTAGCTAGGCTAAACACAGCTAAAGTCATTTCAAGCAATGTTTCATTATCGAATGGTGGTCTTTCACCAGGGCGATACTGAGAGTATTCTTCACTCAGGAACGTGCTGCAAATTTGGATTTGTATCCGCGACCTCCGACGTTCTTTGCCATGAATCGGTTTAAACTTGAAAACAAACAAAAAATGTTTTGGATAAATTGAGCCCTTTTCTATAGTTTCTGTTAATCGGAGTCAATTAAATTATAAAAATCCAAGCGGGGCTACTAAATATATATATATTTTTTTAATTTTACAATTTCGACACTTTTTTTTTTCTTCTTTGAAACCAAATTATTAACCTTATTACCTATTTTATATGTAACTAGAAGTATCCGGTGGTCCGTTGTCCGGGGTTATGAATGGTTTGGTGAAAGGTTTTGAGGTTGCGATATGTTACCCCTACCCCTACCTCTATCCCTACGCCTACATCTACCTCTACCCCTATCCCTATCCCTATCACTATCCCTATCCCTATCCCTATCCCTATCCCTATCCCTATCCCTATCCCTATCCCTATCCCTATCCCTATCCCTATCCATATCCCTATTCCTATCCCTATTCCTATCCCTACCCTTACCCCTATCCCTACCCATATCCCTACCCCTACCTCTATCCCTACGCCTACATCTACCTCTACCCCTATCCCTATCCCTATCCCTATCCCTATCCCTATCCCTATCCCTATCCCTATTCCTATCCCTATCCCTATCCCTATCCCTACCCTTACCCCTATCCCTACCCTTACCCCTATCCCTACCCATATCCCTACCCCTACCTCTACCCTTACGGTTACCCATTCTCTACCCCTACCCCTATTCCTACCCCTACCCCTATTCCTACCCCTACCCCTATTCCTACCCCTACCCCTATTCCTACCCCACCCCTATTACTACCCCTACCCCTACCTCTACCCTTACGGTTTCCCATACTCTACTACCCCTATCCCTGTCCCCACCCCTACCCCTACTCCTACTCCCCTACTCCTACCTCACACTTACCCCTCCTCCCACCCATATCCCCATTCCCTACCTCTATCCTCATGGTTACCCATACTCTACCCTCATCCCTATCCCTATCCCCACCCCCTACCCCTACTCCTACACCTACTCTATCCCCACCCCTACCCTATCCCCACCCCTATTCCTACCCTATCCCTACCCCTACCCCTATCCCTACCCCTACTACCACACTTACCCCTACCCCTGTCCCTACCCATACCCTTACCCCTATTCCTACCTCTACCCCTACACTTACGTTACCCCTACTCCTACCCAGTAGTTTTCCTCTTATTTTTAACCCCATGTAAACAGTGACTTTCCTCTTGCTTTGAAGGTTAAGTGTGTATAGTTTCATCAACCTCTGAATAAAACTGTAGATTTCTGTACAAAACAAACAAACGCCGCCCGCCCGGACATTCTTCTTTGTGTAAAAGAAGATAGAGCATATTAATTATACCTAAAATACGTTCTCAGGCTCTTAGTTTGGGTTTAAAGAGAACAAAAAAAAACCTAACCTAAAAATTCTATCCAAAAACTTCAAACTTTACTAAACTTTAAATGTATTTAAAGACATTATTTAGCGTCACGCCAAAGTAAATAGTTGTTTTTTGTTGTAATTAAGTTGAAACGAAGTGTTATTTCAATAATCTATGCGGATTAAGAACGAGTCTGAATTGTAAAACTTTTTTTCTTTAGAAATTGAGTTAGTTCTATGTGCAGTCACTGTATTTCGAGCCCAAGGAACCAACGGACATTATTATTTTTTCGATAAAATCACCAAATCCTTTTAATTTTTCATCTTAAAAAACACACTTTTTTTTCCATAAAAAAAAAATTACTTTTTTCCGCAATGGTGACTATTTTTCATTTATGGCAATGCATACTTTTTCCTATATAATTTGAGAGAAATATTTTTTTTCTGCAACATGCACAACTTTTCCTACGATCGATGTATTTAACTATCGCCAAATTTGAAAACAGTGAAGGGATTTTTTTTTTGCTGTTCTTGGCTGGAAACTGAATCAGGAAGAGGTCCCGATAAAGCCGTCTCCGTGCTTGCAATTTTTTTTAATGTTTTGAATGAAAGATGCGAGGGATATGAAGGAAATAAATATAAATACGAAATAAAAATATTATTTATCGAAGGCGAAATCAATAAACCACAGCATTGACGCCCTCCGTGGTCGAGGGGTAAGCCTCTCGACTATGAATCCGAAGGTCGCGGGTTCAAATCCCGGCGTGTGAAAGTAAATGTTATTTAATTAATTTGTGTTGTTTAACAATTTAACAACATTCCAGAGTGGAAAACGGTAACGACTCTCACAGCAAACAATAGCGCAATAATTTTATTTAAATAATTGAAAATAATATTTGAAATCATTTTTTTTTTATGTGAATACCGCACAAGAGTCCCAACTGCTCCCAACCATCTGGAGCCAGTGAGACTACGGCAACCCCAATTGGAGAATGTTGTGAGGCTGAAGTTATTGGGGAGGGGAAGGGGGAGGAAGAGTAAAGTGGGGAAATACCTGGCTATTCAGATCTGGTCACCAAAAACGGGTAAAAGCCATTTCAAGCACTGTTTCAATTCTGAATGGTGGTCTTTCACCAGGGCGATACCGAGAGTATCTTTCACTCTGGAAAGACTACAGAGACTGGAAAATCATTGTTGAAGACAAACGAGTCGTAAAAGCTACCCGTTCTCATTTGACAAATGTCAACCATGCGCACAAGTTGGGCCCGGGTTATTTAAATTTTTTTTTTTTTAATGTATTTAATTTTTTTTTAATGTTACACCTCACTAGAGTGCCCTGTCTGTACGGTGTGAAGACAGGGGAACATATCACCACCCGGCTTGGCAGCGTTGTGATGCAGGTCTAGGTAGGGACTGTAGGAAGGGATTTATTAATACGAGCCTTGAGGCCCGGATTATATGAAGGAGGAAAAACAGATTCTGGTAGCTTGTTCAAATCTCCTTCCCCTCCCCACTACCTTTAGCCTCACGATGCACCCCAATTGGGAATGACATAGTTTTACTAGAGTATCCTCCACTTATTATTGGATTTGATTAATTAAAATGTATAAAAATTTTTTCATTTCAGACGCTATAAAGCGAAAGCGAGAAGATGATGACGATGAAGATGTTATTTGCGATGAAGAAGCAACAAGAAAGCTATCCGATGAAATGAACCCACAAAAAACGCGGAAAACGGAAAGCGGAAATTATTTCCACAGTCCGATCGGAAATTTTTTCATCGAGATTGGAGAAAACTTAGTTAAAGAAAATGTCCAATTTGAACTACTGAAGATGCAGAAGAAGAAAATGGAATTGGAAAAGATATCGGAGAACGGAAATATTGAAGGAATTCAGGACGCAATTAATTCTTTAACTGATGATTTTATGATTACCAAAGAAACGAATGCTGCATTCAATTTTGAGCAGAAAACCTGTGAATTTTGCAACTTTAAAACAGGTAATTAATTATTTCAGGTGTTTCGCGGAAGTTGAATAATGTAACAATGCCATCTAATGGTCAATCAGTAGTGTCCTGAAAATTTCGCGTTTGCGACAACACGAATTTTAATATGAGTTTCGTCATTTTTACGTGAATAATGCGAAATTCACAATTTTCAGAAAAATGCTTGCGATTTTTTGCATAGTATTTTAAAATCAGAATGTAATATTGTATATTCTAAGTGTTTCTTTGTCAATGATTTTAATCAGCTTGATTAGCCATAAAATGTAATGCAGCTAACTTTATGCCAAAAACGCCGCATGCTGTCGTTCTTTTTTCATTATTTCTAATTTTGAAACTGTCAATTCACGGTGGAATTCCAATTTAATATGATTTTTTTTAAATTAAAAAACCTTAGTAACTCTCTTCCACTTGTTTATTTTCGACCAGACCGGTTTCACACTATAATGGGCATCTTCAAACTGGCACAATTTAAACTTTCCAATAATAAGTGTAAAAAATTATTAGAGCCGGGTGTATTTAAAAAGGCAGTAAACAGTCAATAGTGACCCCGTAATAACCAAATATTTTGAATTTAAATACAAAAATTACAACATCGGATTCGATTCACTCGAAAACGAAAGCTCTAATCAAAAAAAGTTATACCACAAAATCGGCTCCAAATGTGATGTGGATTCACCAGTTTCCCGCTTGTACCACGAGTTTTAGGACAAATGTAGACAACGAAAAATATAGACGGTATAAAAATACATTTGACATTTTTTAATGCGGTTGCTAACTGATTCTTTATGTTCATTTTGCTTTAACTGATACTTTGTGTTAACTGATATTTTGTGTTAATCAAAACTTTCAGTTAACCGACACTTTGCATTAGCCAATATTTTGTTTAACCGATACTTTTCATTAGCTAATACTTTATGTAACCAATACTCTGTGTTAACCTATACTTTGTGTTAACCGATATTTTGTGTATCCGATACTTTGTGTTAACCAATACTTTGTGTTAACTGATATTTTGAATTAACTGATATTTTGTGTTAATCAAAACTTTCAGTTAACCGATACTTTGCATTAGCAAATATTTTATGTAACCGATACTTTGTGTTAACTGATATTTTGTGTAACCGATACTTTGTGTTAACCGATGCTCTGTGTTAATCGATGTTTAATTTTTAACTATTTGCATGTTCTCTCTTCTTTCAGAATCCCTTCTCATCATGGAACATCATCTCGAATCTCCCCACTTGAACAACAACATCTTCTGCTGCAACTTCTGCGAGTATACGACACGTAACCCTCAGGAGATCTCACGCCACGTGGAATCAGCACATGCGACACAGTGTAGACTGCTGACGCAGATGGGCGCTGCGAGCTGTGCTAACTGTCCGTACGAGGGAAGCACCAGTAAACGACTGAAGAGTCATCACGTCACATGTGCAAAGAAATTCACCCCAGAAAGTAATCTTTGTCCAAATAATGATGAGTGGGACATGCCTGCTAAAATTACAAAGGTATGTTATTATTATTAAAGAAACAAACATCAACATATCCTCCATTGATATGCTCGGTGTAACCCTAAGTGACCAGCTCAGGTATGGGGGCTCCATCGAAGCCAGAGTAAAGTTAGGTGTACTCTACAGTGCCCACAGATACTTTAATAGTACACAACTACTGACCCTGTACAAATCGCAAGTGCACCCCACTGATGAATTTGGCAGCCACCTCTACTCCGGAGTCTCAAAATACCTGAAAAAACCCTTCACTCTGCAGAAACGGGCCGTCTATTTGATAGATTCCCCTATCTTAACAAACAAATCGCAATCTTTAGAGCACTGGCGTCAGGTAGGAATTCTGTCCTTGTTCTACTGGTATTTCAATGGAAGATGCCCTGAGGAACTAGCGTCATTAATCCCTTCGGCACCGGTGCACTCAGGAAACACACCAAATGTGTGCCCTACATTGTTACACGATTGACATTCTACGACTCGTTGTGTTCAACAGCTCGACTGTGGAATGATCTGCTGGCCTCTGTGTTTTCTCCCTCCTACAACATGGGTCAAGACCCAGGTTCACTCCTTCCTATCTTCCAAAAGACCCTCCACACAGCATCCCCAAAGATGACATGGGCCGTGAGGTAAATTATTTTCCTTAGGGCCTCATGTGTAGAGTAACAGTAAAAAAAGGAACCTTTCCCAAAATGTCCTATTACAACAAAATGCTGTATTTTCGGTTTTTAATCGTCCAAATACAACCCCTCTGTGGGACTGCCGACTGTGATCCGGGCCAGGGGCGAGAATACACGTGCTCGGTGACCCGATCCGCTGAGCAAATTCGTGTGTGAATGCTCCGCACAACGCTGTCCGAAACGTCGGCTAAAGGAGGTGGAAGCGCAACATGGCATAATACCCTAAAAATCTAACTAACACAGGGAGATTTGACATAACTCGACTCAAGTATTTGATATACTTGATTTTGCCATATTGGCTTCCTCGGGTGTTCCAGACTTCTTCTGCCATTCATTTTTGCAACATCTCATATTATTCTCATTACACTTATTTCTTCATTCATCAACTGTATATGTCCAAACCATATAAATGTTTATATTAGATTAGATTAACCTTTCCAACACCGAGCTTATATGGTCTAATGATCCCGCCGTGTGCCTAAGGTAAGTCTGCGCGCGGCCCGCCGTGCACCGGTTGAGTCTATTTTCGTAATAATTTTGTTGTTTTTTTTTTTTGCAAAATGATGTTTTGTAAATGGTTAATTGTAAATCTTATCAGATAATGTGATTACGTATTTATAAAAATTATATTATGAATGTATCATATTTACGTAAATGATAATAGTTTTTTTTTATTTTTTATATTGAACAATTATAGAGCCTAAAGTCACCCAAATTATGTTTTTATTTCACCAAAACTAAAAAAAATACAAGACGAGATCGAAAAATAAAAGTTTCCATACAAATTCAAAACCAGAATACGCGCGTGACTTTAGATGTTCGAAATACAATAGTACCAATATAACAGGATGTTTCAGTGAGGTGATTTTTTATTCACTTTTAAGTAACGATTTATAAATTATACATATAATTATCTATATATATTAAAATCAATGTAAGTTTGTTTGTTTGTCCTCGATGTTCTCGAAAATTACTGGACCGGTTTCGGTTTCGCTGAAAATAGCATAGTTTGTTCTTATTAGTGTCGGGAAGGTTTAGAGAGCAGTTTGAATGAAATCCAATATATAAAACTGTTGCTATAACGTTTTAAAATTAGTATGAAAAAAATTGAACCCGCCATGTTTTATTTAGGTTAGCCCATAGATATAACATTCTGGTTAGCCACAGATTGCATATTCAAAAGAAGAAGGTTTTTTTATAATAGAATATTTTCAAAATGGAAAAAAAGTAGTAGGTACCTACTTAAGAACTTTATGATTTAGATATATTTTGAAAAAAATAAACGTTTGGAATGAAAAATAATATTCATATGAATGTTTCTTTATTTGGAGATAGTTACTTTCGCTGTCAAACTTTTATATTCAGAATCGGCGTTTGCTGATCTATATGAATATATTTTTTAAATCATAATATTTTTCATTGGAATTGCTTAAATTAAATTTTAAGTGTATGTTTTTTTTATTTACAGATGACACAAGGTCGTCATAGCCCATCAGACAACTCCAACCCCGACGTGGCTAGAACTACCACTGGACCAAAACAGCTGATCGGGGCTCCTGTGCTTCTCAATGGGCAGGTCTACAGGCCGGACCGGTCTAACTTTCCCCGCAATATCGGGAATGCCGACGTAAAGCAGCAATCGGCAATTCCAACCCCGCTGGTTTTTAGTGCCCCAAGAATGCCCTCTCTATCATCCCCTCAAACACAGGTAGCATTATTAACTCACTCTAACTTGGGTCTAGATAAAGTGGTCCTTCCGTCTGCGAACCCTTGAGGGTCATGGGAGGGAGAAAAGAAAAAGGGGGTCCACGGATCGGAATTCATTTAGACTGCACGCATAGTAAAGCACCATAGTAAGTTTCACTCAACAAGTCTACTTTTTTTTATTATTTTTTTATGTACAAGAGTCCCAACTGCTCTCAATCGTCTGGAGCCAGTAAGAATATGGCATCCCTAATCAGGGAATGTTGTGAGGCTGAAGGTAGTGGTGCGGGAAAGAAGAAGGAGAAGAGTAAGGTGGGGAAATACCTGGCTATTCAGATCTGGTCACCTAACACGGCTAAAAGCCATATTTCAAGCAACGTTTCATTTGTGAATGGTGGTCTTTCACCAAGGCGATACTGAGAGTGTCTTCCACTCTAGAGCGTGCGCAAATATACTATATATTATTTTAAAATGAATTATTTGTGAAACCAAATTAATTAAATAAAATTTACTTGCGCACGCCGGGATTTGAACCCTTCGGATTCATAGTCGAGAGCCTTATTACCCCTCGACCAATGAGGCCGTCAAAACTGTGCACAAAAGCAGTCCACGCAGGCACGCTCATTTGCAAGTTTTTACAAATTTTCATACTAGCGGCAATGCATCGCGCAGTGAATAAATACCACTTGTTTAGTATTGTACCAAAGTTTTGGACAGAGGCTAGGAGCAGCGGGGGGGGGTCCACGGAAATTTTAAAGAACGGCAAAGGGGTCCACGGGGAAATAAAGGTTGGGAACCTATGGTCTATTCCCAATTCATGTCAGTTACAAACATTTGCCAGATTATAGATTTATTTTGAAATATTCCCGCTTGACTTTCAATTTCAAATAGATCCTCTGTTTTTAAAAGTATCACAAAAATGAAATACTGTTTTTGAAAGCAGATGAAAAACTCTTTCTGATTTTTATATATGCAATTAATAATATTGATAATTTGAACGTAAACTTGGATAAAATTTTTAAAATCGCATACCGCTGTTTTTTTCCTTTTAAACGGTAAATACCGCATCATATGAAACTGAAAAACTTGTTTAATTAGACAAACGTATTGTAAAGGTTACTGTCGCTTAACTTTTTTTTCATTTAAATAAAAATAATCTTAAAAAAAATATCAAACACGATTA
This sequence comes from Halesus radiatus, assembly GCA_022606495.2. NCBI lineage: Eukaryota > Metazoa > Arthropoda > Insecta > Trichoptera > Limnephilidae > Halesus > Halesus radiatus. Next base: position 18,953 of record JAHDVE020011438.1, on the reverse strand, counting down.
ATATTTTTTAAAATGCTGAATTTCAAATACGTCTATGGTAAAATTATAATTAATTTTCCAAGCTTTCTCTATGATAAAATTATAATTAATGTGCCAAGCTTTCTCTATGATAAAATTGTAATTAATTGCCAAGCTTTCTCTATGATAAAATTATAATTAATTGCCAAGCTTTCTCTATGATAAAATTATAATTAATTTGCCAAGCTTTCTCTATGATAAAATTGTAATTAATTGCCAAGGTTTCTCTATGATAAAATTGTTATTAATTGCCAAGCTTTCTCTATGATAAAATTATAATTAATTGCCAAACTTTCTCTATGATAAAATTATAATTAATTTGCCAAGCTTTCTCTATGATAAAATTATAATTAATTGCCAAACTTTCTCTATGATAAAATTACAATTAATTTGCCAAGAACTAGTTTTATGATGGTCCCTGGTTGGTCGTGAAACAATCTCCGTCGCCCAACAATAAACTATTGTCTAGCTTTTATTAGCTTCGACGAGGTTCAGTTTTTGTTGCGGATGACAAGGTTGCCATCCTTGCTGCGCAAAAATTACGATATCGCCCAACAAATTGACCCGTAAGTAAGTACTTTTAAATGCTGGTGCGATCTACTCACGGATCAATATATTAACTCGAATGTTGTTTTGTGCCACCACGTGACTATGGCTATTGTTGTTTCGTGGAAAATATGCCATATGTGACACCGAGTGGTTAATGTTTTTAAAATATCTGCTCTAAACACAACAACGAATCTTGGAAACGATCCATTCTCATCTAACAAATGTAATAATAATAATGATGATGTAAGCGTAGTGAGCAAGATTAAGAAAGGGACGCTTAGATGGTTTAGGCAAGTAGAGCAAATGAACGAAGAGAGAAGTGTGAGGAGAATATATAAGAAGCGAATGCGAATGGAAGAAGAACCCGTGGACGTCCCAGGAAGAGATGGCACGATCAAGTGAATCAAATACTTGAGTCGGGCCATGTCAGAAGTCAGAATAACAGAAGAGAATGTATGAGGCGTTGTATGAATGTGAATGAAGCAAGTGTATGCCAAGATGGAGTTGTTTGGCAGTCCGTCCTCTCTGCCTACCCCTGCGGAGAAACGGCATGATGGTTAGTTAGTTATAATAATAATAATATTTTGTTATCTTTTTTTTTTTAAAACAAAATAATAAATAATGATATCCTCACTGGGATTTTCCGTGCTGAGGATTTCATTTACAAAATATTAAATTACATTATATTAAATTGAATGAAAAAAACAAAAATAATTGTTGGGTGAGTTGTTTTAAGTACAGTTGAGTGGTTTCGGTGTAAATTGTGTACAAATTTTTGGCCCGTGTTTGTAGTGTTTTCAGGTTGTACTCTCTCACCGAAAGGATCAATGACACTAGTTCCTCGGAGCATCTTTCATTGAAATACCGGTAGAATACGTCCCACCAGACGTATGTGCTCTAAAGATGGCAATCCCTTTGTTAATATAGGCGAATGTATCTAACACTGTTGCTGCAGAGTCAAGGATTTTTTCAAGGATTTTGTGGATCGAAACCATATTTTTTTGAAAGACAGACCGGGAATCATGTTTGCAATCCAGGCTGTCTGAATTTCGACTAATTTGAGTGAATTTCCTTCTAGATGACCTTCGTTATATGCGAGATCTGCGACGGTTACATCCAGAATATGGAACAACTTAGGAAACATCTGCATTGGATCCACAAGATCCAGATTCATCCCAAGATGTTATTCAAACCGCCCCCGCTGTCCTGTGAGAAGTGTCAATTCAGGTTTGTCTTTTTTATCATTAAAATGTGCGTGATTGGGTGCGAAAATAAACAATGTGAAAGTATGTTGCCTGCTGTGTGCTGATGATGGAGAGTTTATTTCTAACAATATCTACGGCCTCTCGTGTCTAGGATGAACCGAGTACGAAATTGAAAGGGTGCAAAAGAGGTTTATGCGTCACCTCTACATGAGAAAATATATTATTTCAGCCAATTTGAGGAGATTTCCAAGATCGCCGACGCAGTGGCAGAGTTCAACGGAGGACAACTTCACCAGCCGTGGCAGAGGCAGCGATTTCATGCTATAAATACAGATGCTTTAATAGTATACTACTGCTGACCCTGTACATATCGCAAGTCCGCCCCACTATTGAATTTGGTTGCCACCTCTGGTCTGGAGCCCCAAAGTACCTGAAAAAAAACGCTTGATTCTGTGCAGAAATAGGTACATTGATGAACAAATTGCAATCTTTAGATCACAGACGTCAGGAGGGAATGCTCTCCTTGTTCTACCTGTATTTTAATGGAAGATGCTCTGAGGAACTAGCGTCATTGATCCTTTTGGCACTTGTGCATAGTCGGGAAATACGCCAAACGCGCGCCCTATAAGCATCTGTACAAAGTTGATATTTGTCACATGAGAACAGGTCGTTTCTACGACTCGTTCTTGAGTTCAACACCCCCTGTGGGACAATTTACCGGCCTCTGTGCCTTCTCCCTCCGACAACATGACATAGACCCTGAGGGAAATTATTTTCCCCAGGGCTGTCTGTACGGAGTCAATGCAAAAAAACACCTTTCAGTTCTTGTGATTCATTTAATAAATACACTCTGCATTAATCGACGTGTTATTATTTGTCTATCCATCGGAAACGTTGGTCGTCTTCACGTTGCTTTGTTTGGAGTCGCACGGCTCACTTCTACAAACGCAAGCCACTTGACGGCTGTTTCCATTTAATAAATACACTCTGCATTAATCGACGTGTTATTATTTGTCTATCCATCGGAAACGTTGGTCGTCTTCACGTTGCTTTGTTTGGAGTCGCACGGCTCACTTCTACAAACGCAAGCCACTTGACGGCTGTTTCCATTTAATAAATACACTCTGCATTAATCGACGTGTTATTATTTGTCTATCCATCGGAAACGTTGGTCGTCTTCACGTTGCTTTGTTTGGAGTCGCACGGCTCACTTCTACAAACGCAAGCCACTTGACGGCTGTTTCCATTTAATAAATACACTCTGCATTAATCGACGTGTTATCATTTGTCTATCCATCGGAAACGTTGGTCGTCTTCACGTTGCTTTGTTTGGAGTCGCACGGCTCACTTCTACAAACGCAAGCCACTTGATACGGCTGTTTCCATTTCAGATTCTTCACAGACCAGGGCTTGGAGCGCCATCTGCTGGGGTCTCACGGATTGGTGACTACCTCCATGCAACAGGCCGCCCTCAATGCAGAGGATTCGGGACGCTGCCCTACGTGCGGCAGGGTAAGCCATCCCCTTCCGTTGTGTTAATTGCACTCTGTTGATAATATACCGCCTTCCCAATATCACAGTAAAACAGGCCACCGACCAGGCAGAGGATTCAAGATGTGCGGAAGAATAAGCCATCTCTTTTTTAAATGTGAATACCGAGACTCCCAACTGTCTGGAAACAGTGGGGCTATGGCATCCTCAATTGGGGTATGCTGTAAGGCTGACGGTAGTGGAGAGGGGAGGAAGATGCGGAAGAGGAGGATGGAAAAGTACCTTGAGCCTGTTTCCAGTTCTAACGCTAAGGATAAGGATAATGCCTTATCCTTAAAAAACTGGAATCATGTCCCTGGTTATTCAGATTTCATCACCAAACATGGCTTAAACACTTCATGCTTTTGAACGAGCAGTGTTCGCGGGCGGCGCATACGTCGTATCGCACCAACCCGAGCACTGCTTGTGTGTTTCGACTTGTTTGCGTTACATATAAACAAACTGACCTCGCCAGTTGCCACTTGACGCTAGGAGAGGTTTGCCCAAATCATTTCTTCTGTTTTAACTTATCGTATTTAGATTTGTTTTATTATTATTTTTTTTTATATTAGGTTAAGTTTTTATTGCTTCTGTTTTGTTTTTTGAACTGGACAACTTTTAAATATTGTAAACTCATTAAGTAAAAAATAAAATAACCTGATGTTTTTAGTTCTATTTTTGTGAAAAAAACCCAAGCATGAGATTAAGTCATTTTAAACAAAACAAAAATCCTTTTTACATATTTTCCCATAGTGTTCACACAAAAAAATTACCTATTAATTATTTTGCATTTAAAACAATGCTTAACTAACTAACCAACCATCACGCTATTCTACGCAGGGGTAGGCAGAGAGGACGGACACATACACTTCTTGATTCATTCACATTCATACAACCTCTCATACATTCTCTTCTGTTATTCCGACTTCTGACATGGCCCGACTCAAGTATTTGATTCACTTGATCGTGCCATGTCTTCCTCGGACATCTGCGGCTTTTTCATTCATTCACATTCGCGTCATATATTCTCCGTACACTCCTTTCTGCGTTCATTCACTCTACATGCCCAACTGCTTGTTACATGTGTTTTTAATGTTTTTATTTTACGTATTTGGTAACCTTAACTGTAAATTTTGAGTTTTATATAACAAGCTCCCGTTAGACAGACTACAAAAAAGTACTTTATCCGGACTTTTTGCATTGTATTTTTTCTCTTGTAAAATTAAATTTAAAAAAAAATCAATCATATAAGCATCCCTTTCTTAATCTTACTCATTACGCTTACACCAGCCTTGCATTCTTTACGAATTTCAACATTTTTCACACAATCGTAAATGGTTTTACCGCACATACGCCTCAGAGATCTTTATATTAAGAGAAATGAATTTTTTCACATTGCCCATCGGACTCGCCGGCGTTCACCAGATACAAATTTTGCATATCCGACGAGTAAATTCGGCGCACAAAAAGTTAAATATGGTTCCATTTCTGTTGCAGGTGTACCAATGGAAGTTGCTCAAGCACATGGCCAGGGACCACGGCATGAAGCTGAAGCCAGCACACCTGTGCTACAAATGCTCCGTGTGCTCCGCTGTGTTCTCGCAGTACAACCAGTTCGCCAAGCACATGTATATCACACACAAAAAACCTAAAAGGAGGCCGAATGAAGATAATAACAATAATTAAGTGCGCTATCGAGAGTCACTTATCATCATCATTAATGGTGGTACCTGTCATCTTCCACTTACGCTCTCTACGGGCTGCGATCCTTTGTCTATCCTCCTCTTCCTTAGTCCAACTCCGGATTGCTTCCGCAATTTATTTGTTGTGATTTTTGGTGCCCTCTTTTCTGCATTCTTTCAATACGTCCATTAGGGCGATTCCCGTCTTTAAGGATAGGGAATTTTCCCTATCGCATTTAAATTAAAGATTCTTGCCTCAACTGCAGTTCCGGTTCTCTCTAATGATAGTTTGAATACATTAGCTACGGAATAAAGAATACTGTCACTAGTAGCTAATGATTCTCGCCGTCAGTCGATAATTTTTTATTGCTCCCGACCAGTGCTCAAAAATTCCCATTAAAATAACTTTCAAGTAATAATAAGTCAAGCAGTACTACAAATGATTTATCTGTAAATTCTATAAGGGTATTTGTTAATTCTATGAGGTAATTGGATTTTTTTTTTTAATTTAACAAAATCATATTTAATAATGTTGTCATCGAGTTCTGCAAGCATTTTAGTTTTTTTTATTATTATTGTGATAGCTGTTTCGGCGTTCAAAGCCATTTTCAAACTGGTTAGGCGAATATCGATATTTTTAAAGTATGTCATTCGTTGAAGGACAGCTGTCACCCGAGAGAACCGGAACCCTCAGTTGAGCAAAAATCTTTTAGATTTTCGAGTTTTGCTTCATTGTAATTCTATACCATACACTGTCCTGCTCCATACTTCCTTTACGCAGTCATCTTTACCCTTCTATTTTATCCTTTCCTCGATCCAACTCCGGGTCGCTTCCGCAGTCATTGCTGATGATTTTTGGTGTCTCCTATCACCTGACATTCTTCCAACATTCCATCGCAGTCTTTGCGACTTACAGAATCTTTTACAATGTTCTCATGCAGTCAGATTTTTTGATTTCACATATAAATTTATTTTATTTTATTTATTAATTTATTGTTTATTTGATTTATTATTTACAATTCCATTTTTAACCTCACTAGGGCTAAGTCCATATCGAGGTTAAAAAATTTATAAAAAAATAACACTTTTTATATTATTTTTAATCATTGAAGATAATATTAACGACTCTTAGAATTAAACATGAAACTGAAAAGACACAGAAAGGAAAAAGGTAACGGCAGCAGCTGAGACTCGGAACCCAAGACAACATGGTCTATTTAAAAAAAAAATAGAGGATGATATTGACAAAGTCTTGAATTTGAAATATGATACCTATGAAGACGACACAAATTGAACTGGTCTCTTTAGCTAAGTTGGTAAAGCGGTTGTCCCGGAAAGACAGAGGTCCTGGGTTCGAGTCCCAGATGCGACTGATATCTTTTTATTTTCTGTTGTTTTTTCGGTTTCATGTTTCATTTAGGTTATGTTAGTATTATCTTCTTCAATGATTTTTTTACATTAATATATTATTTCTGTATGATAAGTTTTCCAGCGTGGGTCCAAAGATGTTTTGCGCTCAAAGACCTGCTAATTTAATTTCTTCTTTTGGAGTTATTAATATCCTTTTTTATTGTAATTTAATTATTTTTTATTTTTATTTATATGGAGTTTAATTTTGGATTCATTCTTTTTATTTCGTACCTCATGATAAATCCATATTTTGCCACCACCAGTTCCCATCGTCAGATTTCTCTGAAATTTGGAGGAGTGAAAAAATCGGCTGCCGATTACCTGACGAGTTTATATGAAACTGTTCACAATTATCCGACACAATTAAAAGTCATCCCTAATTTTTTTTTGGCTGGATTGTTAATGTACTGCAACTGAATAAAAAATGTATCGAAAATGGCTTGCTCATAGGTTTCGATGGAGCTGTTCACATTCGTCGGTCTGAAATGCGCGCCGCTCGCGCTCGCTCTTCCAGTTGCCGAAAAGCGTGCGCACTTGGTGGTTGTTATTTTCTATTGCCATATTTTTGAGACGGGCGTAAATTGTTTTACCACATGGCAGACACACGCCTCAGCGATCTTGTCCGCTTTATTGAAGCTATGTGTTATTTATTTGTTTATAGAAACATTAACTGTCTTACTTGTATATAGATGATGAAAAAAATAGACCGGTTATCGATGTTTACGGTTAATAATAGAAGTACAGTCGAACTTGGTTACAACGACCGTGGCAATTTATTTATTTATTGTTTTGGAACATTTACAAAGTATTAACATTATCGTATTTATAAGATTAACATTGGGAAGTGCGGCAAGTGTTAATAATTCACTTAAAAAGGTTCGCGGGATGCATTGTTTTCAGTTTGGTTATCTTTCTATAGAGATGCTAAATAATAAAAAGAAATAAGAGAAATAGAACGTAAAACATAATATAAGATATGAAAAGAGAAGAAATAAATAAAGCAAATGAAAGTGTTTCAAATAACAATGCTATTTTCCATGACGTGATAGAAGATGGCTGATTTGCTTTTTAAAATATGCCAGGCTATTTATAAAGATGTGTAATTCGTCACATTCTGTTTCATTGTACAATCTACACATTCGAGACATTGCATTAAAATAGAAAAACATTATTATTAAATAATTCAAGATAAAATATTTTATGAATCCCTTTGATGTGAATACTACTAAGACAATGAGTGTTTTCGAACTTGTTGTGAATAATTTTAAATACGTATGTTATGTTAAGTCAGTGGACTGTCTTCTTTTTCCTAAGGTAATAAAATTAAAATATTGAAGTCGTTCCTCGTAAGATTAAAATAAGGTATTTAATCCACATTTGAAAGGCAGTAACGGCCGTTCTTCCCAACGCTACTGAGCCTCGGCCGAGCTGAAATATTGCTTCAACACTGTTCAAATGCACAAATACGCTCTTCCCGACGAAATTCTCAATCAAATTTACGATCAATTTAGGATATCGATTTTTGTGTATTAAAATTCTTTTCAGTAGAAAACTAGTTATAAAAACTGTCTACAGGGTGAACAAACATCACCGAAATGTCAATATCATTATTACTTTACAATCTTTTTTACGCGATTCAATTATTGAATGACAAATATGTATTTCCGTTTTCAAATGCCAAAACATGTTTATTGTATGTTTTAAATAGAGCTGAAGAGAACTCAACTTATTTTACTAATTATAAGCTACGTTTTGTATTGTTTTTTCACTCATCGAGAAACGTCAAATGTACGAAACGAACATTGTGCTCTGCGGCATTATGAAAAGTCAAGTAAACACTTTATTTTCAACATTTTTAACACACATGTTTGTGAAGTATAAAATGTTAGTTTATGTATTAGTTTTTAAAACAAACAATACGTATTCATAATAAATACAATATTAATTCATCTATATTAATATTACATTGAAAGCTTTTTTTTGATGTCACTATATTGTCTTAAAAGTGGGCGGCTACTATTTTATCGTAGGCGGGCACCTCCATAGACAATTTAGTATGAAAAATGCTTGGAAACGGGCAAACAGAGCGAACACTTGGCTGATCGGTGACTCAGATTGATCATTCGAAAAGTTTAAATTATTATAAACATTTTGATTTTTATCTGTAGTCAAGTGGGCAATATGAAATTGACACGCGGGCAGCACAAATTGGGCCGCGGGTTGTGCATTACTGGTTTGCGACAAGCTAAATTTTCCAACTGAAACCGATAACAATAGCGCAAGCTAGTGATCTGTGATGAGTGAGGGTTTACAACCGAAACAATAGCGCAAGCTAGTGATCTGTGATGAGTGAGGGTTTACAACCGAAACAATAGCGCAAGCTAGTGATCTGTGATGAGTGAGGGTTTACAACCGAAACAATAGCGCAAGCAAGTGATCTGTGATGAGTGAGGGTTTACAACCGAAACAATAGCGCAAGCAAGTGATCTGTGATGAGTGAGGGTTTACAACCGAAACAATAGCGCAAGCTAGTGATCTGTGATGAGTGAGGGTTTACAACCGAAACAATAGCGCAAGCTAGTGATCTGTGATGAGTGAGGGTTTACAACTGAAACAATAGCGCAAGTTAGTGATCTGTGATGAGTGAGGGTTTACAACCGAAACAATAGCGCAAGCTAGTGATCTGTGATGAGTGAGGGTTTACAACCGAAACAATAGCGCAAGCTAGTGATCTGTGATGAGTGAGGGTTTACAACCGAAACAATAGCGCAAGCTAGTGATCTGTGATGAGTGAGGGTTTACAACTGAAACAATAGCGCAAGTTAGTGATCTGTGATGAGTGAACAACCGAAACAATAGCAAGCTAGTGATCTGTGATGAGTGAGGGTGAAACAATAGCGCAAGCTAGTGATTGATGAGTGAGGGTTTACAACCGAAACAATTACAAGTCAACTGAAACAATAGCGTTTACAACCGAAACAATAGCGCAAGCTAGTGATCTGTGATGAGTGAGGGAAACAATTTGATCTGTGATGAGTGAACCGAAACAATAGCGCAAGCTAGTGATCTGTGATGAGTGAGGGTTTACAACTGAAACAATAGCGCAAGTTAGTGATCTGTGATGAGTGAGGGCTTACAACCGAAACAATAGCGCAAGCTAGTGATCTGTGATGAGTGAGGGTTTACAACCGAAACAATAGCGCAAGCTAGTGATCTGTGATGAGTGAGGGTTTACAACCGAAACAATAGCGCAAGCAAGTGATCTGTGATGAGTGAGGGTTTACAACTGAAACAATAGCGCAAGTTAGTGATCTGTGATGAGTGAGGGTTTACAACCGAAACAATAGCGCAAGCTAGTGATCTGTGATGAGTGAGGGTTTACAACCGAAACAATAGCGCAAGCTAGTGATCTGTGATGAGTGAGGGTTTACAACCGAAACAATAGCGCAAGCAAGTGATCTGTGATGAGTGAGGGTTTACAACCGATATTTATAATGCGTTGAATGTTTACGAGTGGGAAATTGAGAAACGTAGAAGCGAAATCTTTAAAACAATATCGATTATAAATTTTGTCAATAAGAATGTATATTTTTCAAATATTTTTTTTTAATATGTAATTTTTGTAAATATATTATATACGTCGGTGAAAATATTGATATTGGAAGTAGATTGAAAGATACTCTCGGTATCGCCCTGGTGAAAGACCACCATTCAGAATTGAAACGTTCCTTGAAATGGCTTTTAGCCGTGTTGGGTGACCAGATCTGATTAGCCAGGTATTTCCTTACCTTCCTCCTCCCCTTCTCCTTCTCCTCCCCAATACCTTCAGCCTCACAACATTCCCCGATTGGGGATGCCATAGTCTCACTGGCTCCAGACGGTTGGGAGCAGTTGAGACTCTTGTGGGGTATTCATGTAAAAAAAAAAAGTAGATAGAATAAGGATACGATTTAAAAAAAACCTATTTCTGAAATAACGAGTAACAGCTAAATGGAGTAGATTTAGTCGGCCCCCTCGTACTCATTATAACCAAGTTTGACTGTACAACATACTTTATTATATTTAATCATTGAAAATAATATTAACAACTCTCTAAATGAAACACGAAACCGAAAAGACACAAAAAATAATGATCCATACTGATACCGATAGAAAACTCGGTGGATTAGAGCGCAAGGTCCCCGATAGAGAGTCACAGCTGCTACCGTTATCTTTTTGTTTTCTGTCTCTTTTCGAGAGTTGTTAATATTATCTTCAATGATTAAAAACATATTACAATTAGGTTTATAAGCTTCAATAAGTTATTAAAAAAAAAAAAATGTACATTATAATTGTACTACTACAGTAAATGCGTAAAAATTATAGTATTAAGTAAAAGGTCTAAAAAGAAAATAATGTTTGATTACCTGCAACTACACTCGGATGGAGGGGGAAGCTGGGATTAGATTTGGGCCGAAGGGGAGTGGAAGGATGATGGAACGTTGCCGCGCAAAGATAATAAAAATGTTATTTAATAATATTACTGTAGTTATACAGCGAAGTTGTATTATCCGCATCTAGAATATAATACGGTGAAGTTATGTAAATATACTGACTAGCGGTAAATATGTCGGCATGTATGTATCTATTGGTAAGTTCATTGTTCTACCGGTCACAGGTCTTTTTGATGATTTAATTTCGATTAAAATTCGCGTTGAATCTTCTCGATGTTGAAAAGGATATTTTTTGTATTATTTTATTATTTATTATATATTAAAAACATGTATGTATTAGAAATTTAAGATATAATACATGTCAAATGTGTAAATATGTGTAAAAATTACAATAAAAAAAATGTACAATTAATCAAAGATTTTTTTTTACAATCTAATTCTCAGGTAGGTAACTCTTTTTAAACGCCGATTCACGGCCCTTTTCAGTGTTTGTTCAAATTATTACCATCAGTTAATCATTTTATAATAAATATAGTTGATAATAATTAGATAATTTGTATAGTGCCGTTTTTTGTGAAAAATCACCGCAAAGGCGCTTGTACAAATATTACTTCCTATTCTCTATCTAATTATGTACAAACAGATGCAGAAAAACATACTTACTGCAGCTGGCAGGTCGCTTCAGATGAACACAGTTTTATTAGAAAATTTAAACTAGAGATGATATGATTTTTACAGTAGTTATTTTATCCTCCTTTTCTATTGATATTACATTTATAATTTTTTTTTTTGTACGGTAACTCCACGCAGGAGAGCCTGAGGGAAATAATTTCTCTCAAGGCCTGTGTCATCTTTGGGGATGCTGTGAGGGTCTATTAGAGGATAGGAAGGAGTGAACCTGGGTCTTGAAGAGACCCATGTTGTAGGACGAAGGAAACACAGAGTCCGGCAAGAGCACCAAATCCGAAGGAATCAATGACACTAGTTTCTTAGAGCATCTTGCATTAAAATACCAGTAGAACAAGGACAGCATTCCCACCCGACGTCTGTGCTCCATAGATTGCAATCTGTTTGTTAAGATTGATGTTATGTTCACCAATTGTCAGTAATTTAATGTTATAAAAAAAACATTACTCAATTTACCTACTAAAATAAAACATACAATTATACTGAATTACTGTAATTTTTTTATAAAAATTGTAATATAAACGAAAATATCATTTTATTCTCACAGCAGCCTCACAGGCAATCATTAATAATTAGTGGTAAAAATATATATATATTATTATTCTAGGATTCACAACCCTTAACCCCCAAAGAGTAAATGTGTAATGGCACTTCATCTCATCTGTACGGGGATCCGTGCTTTCGACAACACGTCTGTCCTGTGTAGCCAGCCTCTAGACTTTAAAACTCCCAAACTTTGCCTGGAGCGCCAAAATGGACGTCTTCCCTCTGGAATTGATTTGATGGCATTAGTACACGTCCAAGCCACCTCATCTGCGACTTTTCTACGAAGAATAGCAGCGGATCGAGCGCACATCTGATAGTCGAGGTTTTCATTCGATCCCATTTTGTGACTCCTATCACTCTTGAAAATCTTGTCTCGACAGCTCGTATCCTGCAATGTACTCTCTCGTTCAGCATGGTTACTTTTACAAACAACTTATAATTATGTAAATTTCCATCATACCATATCTATATCTGTGTAAGACATTCCCTCTCCGTCTGCTCCTCGAGCCTCCGGTTCCGTCTTGATGGGCATACTGCCTGTGTCAGGGAGATCCATAACAGATGTTTGATGCTAAGCAAATCTCAGACAGTCTCTTCTCTTCTCACTCGAACCCATTTTGCCTTGACTCCTGCCACTCCACTCTCAATATATGTACGCACTATTCCGTACATGCATCGTCAAGATAAAGCGTGTGGGTCTTCAATGCACTATTACGAGCGTACGAAAAGTTGCACACTTTACGCGAAAACGGTTTCTTTCCGGAATGAGAGAGCAAATGGTATTTCAATTTGGATCTGTGTGAAGTGGAGTAATCACACCGACCACAAGCAAATGGTCTCTCCTCCGTGTGGGTAAACATGTGAGCTTTTAAATTAGCCCTCAGAGCAAAGGACCTGTTGCACCTATCACATGAAAAGGCCTTTACCCCCGAATGAGTCAATTTGTGCATTATTAAAGTTTTTTTATTTGTAAACGAACGGCTGCAAACGTCACACGCAAACGGTTTCTCCCCTGAATGAATCCTAGTATGAATTTTTAAATATTCTCTGTGATTAGTAGAGAAATTGCAGTTGCTGCAAGAATACGGTTTTTGTCCAGTGTGAGTACGAATGTGCACTATCAAGGAGACTTTTGTCGTAAAGGATTTACCACACAGATCACATAAAAAGAGTTTATTCCACAAACGTTTATTCCTCAAGTGTTTATCTCTCGAGTGTCTAAGAGAATGAGCAGTCAGATTATTTTCGATAGTGGACAAATAAGAACATTTATCACACCTATACAGCTTCATTCCAGAGTGTGTCAACTTGTGCATTCTTAAAGACGGTGCACTGCCACTCGAGTAGCTGCACTTATCACACTGAAATGGTTTCCGTCCGTTCTTGTCCAATATATTCATTAAAGTGTGCTTCATCAAGATGTGAGTGGTCAAAGCTCTCTTCTCCGCGGAGGCGTAGCTACATTTATCACACGCATGCGGTTTCTCCCCGCTGTGTATCTTCATGTGATCTCTCAAACCTCTTCTGTAACGAACGAGGACACCGCACATTGTGCATTGAAGGGGCTTCTCTCCTGTGTGTTTTAAAAAGTGCTCCATTAAGTCTAGTTTATGTACGCACGAAAAGCCACACAAGTCACAAGTAAACCGCTTCTTCATAGAACGCCGGACCTTCGGTTTTTTCAATCCCGATTGAATGCGCAACTTCTTCTTCGAGTGCAGAAACATGACGTGAGTTTTTAATCTTGATTCGAGATCGCACGTGTAACTGCATATTGAGCAATGGAACTGAATTGGTCCAGTGAGAGCGTACGTGTGAAAGCTCATGATAAAATTGGTTAGTTTCACCCGTTCTTCTTGGTCCACGTCGATTACTGTGGGTAACAGCGTCCTTTCAGTGTTTTTACTTTGAGGACCTGAAAAAAAAACAGAAAAAGCTTATAATATTGTCTTACTAATAATTCCTGTTTTACATGGAGACCAGTTAAAGGTCTGTTCACATCTACCGGCACCGCACCATGCAGAACAGTATTCGCATTACACCGTGCATAGACGCGAGTACGACTGTCAACTGAACTGTCAACTGAGAGTTAGCGTCCGACACAACATGTTTGTGGATTTTATAATCCTATTTCCATATTTAGTATTATTTTATAACCTAAATTCCCGGATCAATTAGATCAATTTTACATTATCCATCTTCTTAACTAACTAACTTGGCATACGCTTCTTGCTTCATTCGCATTCATACATTCTCTTCTGTTATTCCGACTTCTGACATGGCCCGACTCAAGTATTTGATTCACTCGATAGTGCAATGTCTTCCTCGGACGTCCCCGGCTTCTTCTTCCATTCACATTCGCATCATACATTCTCCTTACACTCCTTTCTTCGTTCATTTGCTCTACATGCTAAAACCATCTAAGCGTCCCTTTCTTAATCTTACGTATTACGCTCACACCAGACTTGCATTCTTTATATTCTATACTTGTCATTATTTTTTAGTATACTTCTGAAACATGTAGATATGTATACAACACAAACCACCTAAGCATCCCTTCTTCTTGGTTTTAGCAATATCTGCTGTTGACGCCAACTGACGGCGGTGCCAAGATGGTGGTGCTAAAGGCATGTGTTCATACTGACTGCACAGGCGCAGACATCACCGACAAAATATTCTAGCCGACAATCTGGGCCGGTACCGGTCCGTGCATGTGCGGATACGTTACGCTTGCGTACGCTGTAATATGAATGTGTTCATAAATAATGCAAGCAACTAATATTGTCGTGTGTGCACTGCGCGATGCTGGTAGATGTGTATAGACATAATTCAACAGACGTATGAATTGGCACCCTTTTCAAAAGTGATAGTCATTTATAGTGGCAGTCTATAAATTAATGAAAATCTTTGGTGCGAAGCTCACATAAATGGTATTACAAGGAAACTCACAAAATACACATATTTTTTTTAGATACATCAAAAATATTTTATGTCAAAATGAAGTTCAATGGGTTTACTTTTTTTTTTTTTTAATGTGAGTACCGCACAAGAGTCCCAACTACTCCCAACCGTCTGGAGCCAGTGAGACTACGGCATTCCCAATTGGAGAATGTTGCGAGGCTGAAGGTATTGGGGAAGGGAAGGAGAAGGGGAAGAGGTAGGTGGGGAAATACCTGGCTATTCAGATCTGGTCACCAAACACGGCTAAAAGCCATTTCAAGCAACGTTTCAATTCTGAATGGTGGTCTTTCACCAGGGCTATACTGGGAGTATCTTCTACTCTGGAACGTGCGCAAATATACTATATATTATTTTTAAATTAATTAATTGTGAAACAGCAAAAATTAATTAAATAAAAATTACTTGCGCACACCGGGATTTGATCCCGCGACCTTCGGATTCGTAGTCGAGAGCCTCACCCCTCGACCATGGAGGCCGTCAAGGTTACTATGCGCTATGCCACTCCTGCCTCCAATATGGTATACTGGGATGGGGATCGGCAACTACTAACCATATGAAACAATTGTCTAAAACCCAAGAGGGTAAAAGACCATTTTAAAAGTCCCCATAAGAACGTCAACAAAAGGAATTTTCAAATCTTTTGCAGTACATCCAAAATATCTATTTATTTTTTTCTTAAATTTATAAAACAAAAATATTAGCCACTTATCTCACTAGGACAATCCTGTGTTGAGATGAACTGTTTTGCAATATAATAATAATCGATAAATAGTAAATAAGTAAATAATGATACATTAATAAAAGTAAGTGAATAATAATAAATATATATATTTATAAAAATCAACGTAAGTTTGTTTGTTTGTCCTCGATGTTCTCGAAAATTACTTGACCGGTTTCGCTGAAAATAGCAGTTTGTTTTTATTAGTGCCGGGAAGGTTTAGAGAGTAGTTTAAATGAAATCCAATATGTAAAACTGTTGCTGTAACGTTTTAAAATTAGTATGAAAAACATTGAACCAGCCATGTTTTATTTAGGTTAGCCCATAGATATAACACTCTGGTTAGCTACAGATTGCATATTCAAAAGAAGAAGGTTTTTTTGGATAGAATATTTTCAATAAGTAGGTACCTACTTAAGAACTTTATGATTTAGATATATTTTGAAAAAATAAACGTTTGGAATGAAATAAAATATTCAAATGAATGTTTCTTTATTTGGAGATAGTTACTTTCACTGTCAAACCAATTATGGCACCCTAAAATGACAAGTGAAAAATCTCGAGCAAGGCCGGGCACATATTAGCATGTAAATAATAAAAATAAAATAATATTAAGTAAATATTAATAAATTAATAGTAATAAGTACATAATAATCAAAATTTGCGAAGAATGTTTTGATCAAACATTTCAAAAGTTAAAAAAAAACCGAAGAAACTTAATTTTCACCGCACAACAGCGAACCAAAACGACATAATGAATATTCCTAAATTTAAAACTGCTTTTGGACAAAGGAATTATAAATATCTCTCCACTAAGCTCTATAATTCACTTTCACCGGCCAGAAAAGGCAAATAATTTAAAAAATCAAATCTAAACCTGGCTCAAAGAAATCAAAGAAGAGGAATTATCCATCATTTTGAAAAGAACTTCGTAAGAGCTTAAAAACCATCAGTTTTTTTAAATAAAACCTAGTCCGCCTCAGCACAGGAAACCCTAGTGAGGAGGACTAAGAAAAACACTACAAATTTTCTTATTAGCTTTGTATAATTTTATTTACTAAATGAAAAATAATAGTTGTTTATTCCGAAAGGTATGCAGGGGCAGTGCAATGCAATATGTTCCATCAGTGTACATAACACAAATAAATAAATAACAATAGGTACGTTAAATTAGAGGAGGAAAAAAAGAAAGGAAAAAAATAGAAAAAGATTACTCAGTAAAATATGCAAAATAAGTTCATTCACTGAGAAAAAAAAATTAAACAAGTTTACGGCGGATATTTGATGGTTTCCCGTGTCCAAAGGGCCATCAAGGGAGACTCCATTCATGAAGCAGTGGCAGTAATGACGGTATTCTTGGATTGCCGTACTCTGCACCATAGGCTTCCCATGCAGTAGCGGAGAAGTGCCCTGAAAGAGTGCACTCGTCCTTCCAGGAACATTTCTGTAGCGCTGCAGTATCTTGATAGACGGAATAACGGAATAGTTAACGTTTATTGTAGTATCTTTTGCCATTGGGATGCAGTGTAATGCACCCACAGTTCTGACGTATACAGAGATGTGCAGAATGTGTTGAACAGTATTCTTTTGACGTTTGAGCTGCAAAGGTAAAAATGCCTTGACAGCATGCCTGCTCCAACGGAAATCACTCTTCTCTGTCTCTCCATATCCTCAATATCCTTCAGGTCGTCTGTGATAATATGTCCTGAGTATTCGACGCTACCAACAACTTCCATTTTCTTTCCGTCTAGCCATACTGAGGGTGTTTGCATCATTTCGTTTTTACATTTTAAAACTGTTGAAAACCGTTAACCGAAAAGGATTGATTTGGAGGTATCATATGCAAGGTTGTGGTTTTTTGAAAAAAACTTCACATACGCGGAGTATTGAAACTAAATTAAAAAATTGTACGGAAAAAAACCTCTTTTATTTTTTAAATAATTTTTTTTAAAAAGAATAATCAGATTAAATTTTCAGGATGTTTTTTTTTTCATACCTATAATGAATTTATATCACCTTTATAAAGTGTGGCGATTAATGTGATGAATTGTCATGGAACCATTATTATATGGAAGGGGTGTTTATTCAATAGAGGTACTCCCACGTGTGACACGTCCCACCTAAATTTTATACCTATTAATTCTAAAAAATAATATTTTAAAGTGAAACAGAAAATCATAATATATTTTTTTTTATATGAGTACCGCACAAGAGTCCCTACTGCTCCCAACCGTCTGGGGCCAAGACTATTGACAAAGACTTGACAGAATTCAGAACAAAACTCATCTCTTCGGAAAGTCATATCCATGAATGGTTCAGTTGTATCGCGTTTTTTATTTTTTTGTACAGTAACTCCACACAGGAGGCCCTGAGGTAAATAATTTCCCTCAAGGCCTATATCATTTTTGGGGATGCTGTGTGGAGGGTCTTTTAGAGGATAGGAAGGAGTGAGCTTGGGTCTTGAAGAGACCCATGTTCCGAGCTATTGAACAAAAGAACGAGTCGTAGAAGCGACCCGTTCTCATGTGACAAATTTCAACTGCGTGCAAATGTTAGGCGCACGTTTTGCGTGTTTCCCGACTATGCACCAGTGCCGAAGGGATCAACGACGCTAATTCCTCAAAGCGTCTTCCATTAAAATACCGGTGCTCTAAAGATTACAATCCGTTTGTTAAGATTAACATAGCGAAGCTAGCCGTTAGTACCTACCTAAAGTAATTAACAGAAAAATTTAAAACTTTTCATAGTCCGCGACATTCTAAGTAATTATAAATATTTGTAACTGTAAATAATTATTATCACAGATCTCAAATAAAATAATGTTTCAAATAAATACCTACTCTTCTTTTGCCAATAACCTTCTAATAAATATAATATCAATGACAAATAGGATTTAAACAGTGACCGCGATACCATGCAATTTGCGGTGTTTTCTAATATTGTGTCCCGTGCGTGCAAAATCTTATCTTCTCAAGTCAAAACTTTGTAATTTAATGTTTAAATCTGAAGTGAGCTACCAGGTAAGTATGTTTCTGTATCTGTACATAATAAGATAAACCCCAGCAAGTAGTATTTGTACAGCTATAGCGCCCTTGAGGTGATTTTTCACAAAAACGGCGCTATACAAGTCATCCAAGTATTATTATTATGGTATCCCTAATCGGGGTATGTTGTGAGGTTGAAGGTATTGTGAGAAGGGGAAGAGGAAGGTGGG
>JAHDVE020011437.1:0-127308 GCA_022606495.2 Halesus radiatus | reverse complement strand
CGCAAGGGGGAGAAACCAAAATAAGAGGGGCGGGGACTGACTAGGCATCCCGTCAAGCATAACAGAAACTATTTTAAAAGGTTCGACTTATTTACAAAAACCGAATATTTTGTTAGAGTATTTAGTTTAACCTTTTTTTATAAATGTTTTGTAATTTGCTTACCGCAGTCAAAATCACGTGAAACAACCGTAGACGGCAGTGAACCAAAGCTGGTGCCAAAATGGGTTACACCTGACCTCTGTCTCCAGTCATAGAAGTCATGCTAAGTCTAATAATTCAGACGTCAATGGTCCGTACCGATTTTCGTAGAAAACTGATGTCGTCAATTCATATAAAACCATTCGAATCTTAGACCTATGCGTAGGTTACACGTAGACAGTGATACGTGGTAACTAAGTCATTGTCCTGAGAAAGGCAAAAAGTGCCATCCACACGTGCATTTAAGTAAGTGTTGAACATCATAAACTGTCTATGAGTAAAGTGAAAAGTGCCATCCACACGTGCATTTAAGTAAGTGTTGAACATCATAAACTGTCTATGAAGGTGCCCACCATACTTTCATAGGCAATAAAATAGCGCCCGCTCACTTTTATATACAATAAAATAACATCAAATACCGCGAAAGTACATTTCGTATCGTACATTTGACATTTAATGTTTCTCCTCCGTGAAAAACAAGACAAAACGTAGCTTGTACTAAGTAAAATAAGTTAGGATCTCTTTTTAGTTTTATTTAAACATGCAAAAACATCTTTTGACATTCGAAAACGGAAATAAATCTTTGTCATTCAATATTTGAATCGCGTAAAATAGATCGCGAACCAATAATGACATTTTTTTCACCCTGTTAACACTTTTTATAACTAGTCCTCTATTGAGCGGACCTTAATCCACAAAAATCGATTTCCTAAATTCATTTGTTGGGTTGGGTATTTGTGCATTTGAATAATTAAATATTTCTAATTTTGAAACTGTCAATTCATGGTGGAATTCCATATTAAAATGATTTTTTTTTATTAAAAAAAACTTTTGGAACTTTTTTCCACTTATTTATTTTCGACTGGACCGGTTTCACTATATCACGGGCATCGTCAGACTGGCACAATTAAAACTAAATCTATGGTTATACTCCTATATAGCATCGATGTCAGGAGTGAGTTCCCCTGCTTACGTAGGCCACACGGGCAGAGCCTTTCACACGAGAATAAGAGAACATTTTTCAAGCTGGGTAAACAATAAAAAGGACCTGTCGAACGTAGCTACCCATCTAATAGACAATCACCATTCGTTTCATAAAGACGAAGGTGTTACACAAAGAAAGCGTTTATAAAATTTCAGGAAATTGAAAATTGAAAATTAAAAATATCCTATATTTAAGACAGAACTAACTAAAAGGTTGGTAAATCTGCTTTTTTATTATTTTTTTTATTATTTGTCTATTAAGTGAAAGATAATTTTGTTTTAGTGATGTTTTGCTCTCCAAGGGATGTCCATAGATATAATAATTGAAATAGATAAAATAATGAAAAATTTATAAATTATTTAAATATTGGGAAGAATTTGAGAAAAATTTATAAATTATTTAAATATTTGGAAGAATTTGAGAAAAAAATAAATAAATAACGGAATTAATATAATTACAAGATTTAAAATAAACTAACGTAAATAAAACAATTCAAATGATTAAAAAAACTAAAATAATTAATTAAAATAGATAAAGTAATTCAAAGAATTGAAGGGATTTAAGAAAATTAAAGTAATTGAGTCAATTAAGTCAATTAAGCTAATGAAAAGGTGTAAGAGAACTAATGGTTAAAGCATTTTTTTTTGCTAAAAGCAATTCAAGCAAGTAAAAGAAATAGAAGATAAAATGAGATAAACAAATTGCAAGAATTTTCTCTATAAAATCTCCCAAAAGGTGAGCTCTTCCGCAAAAAATGTCCGCAGTCGGAAAATAATTGGTTAAAATCGACGTTTAATGAGGACCGTTCAAATTACATAAAATCAAAATGGTTCAGCTTTAATTAGATTTTTTTTATATGAGTACCGCACAAGGGTCCCTACTGCTCCCAATCGTATGGAGCCAGTAAGACTATGGCAATCCCAATCGGGGTATCTCGTGACGCTGAAGGTTGTGCGAAGGAGAAGGAGGTGGGAAGAGGAAGTTGTGGAAGTACCTGTCTATTCAAATCTGGTCACCAAACACAGCTAAAGCCATTTCAAGTAACTTTTTTTATTAGAAATAGTGGTCTTACACCAGGGCAATACTGAGAGTTTCTACCACTCTGGAACGTACCGCTAATATACTATATCATATTTTAATTGAATAAATTATGAAATAACATCAATTTATCATTAAAATTTACTTGCGCACGCCGGGATTTGAGCCCGCGACCTCCAGATTCGTAGCCGGGGATCGGAACCACTCAACCACGGATTCCGATGAGTATCAAAAGTGACTGAGGTTGTAACACCCTAGCTTAACTTAACATCAATTCAAAACTATATCAAAATAAATTGACAATTCACTCTAATGTCTAAATATCTTTAAAAACCCAAAGAGATACATCATTATTATCATTACATTAATACGGAACCTTTTAATGCCCCTTAAATAACCACTTGACTGTCATAATTATTCAAGGGTTTCAACACCATTTCGGATTAAAAAAAAATACAACATTTTTATTCCTCACGTATGTAGAAAACATATTTTATATCTCTGTCGCGACTCGCGACGAGTACGGTGTACCCAAAAATATTCAGCCCCATAAGTAGCTACCAACTGTCGTGTGCATGTACATGTACAGTACAGTGGCGGGCACCATCATATACCCGTCCCGGAGATTCGATCGGGACACAAATCTTCCGATTTTATGGCCGCAACTGTCCGTTATCTGATTGGCGAACTGACACGCGGATCTTCCGGATGAATCTTCTTCCTTTTTACTTATTTATGTACACTTACTGTAAATATTTTTTTTAATTGACGTTATTAATATATTTTAATTAAATTCTCAGGTTCTGCAATTCTAGTTTTAAGGCGTTTTCGTATCAGCCTTGCTTAACACCTTTTTAATATCAAAATACTCTATAAAATCGCCATTCAACGCTTCCATCATATATTGTAAACGGTAAAAATAAATTTCTATTTTCACGGTCGCATGCTTTTTGCAGATCAACAAAAACACAGAAAAGTTACTGATTTTTTTCCCAGAAACTTATTTTATTACACTCATCAATGCATTTTTGCATACCTTGCCCTATACATATCTGAGCTGTGGACACAATACCCAGCAGCGCAATGGGACAAACTGATGGTGTGCTACAATAATTCTTACAGGCTACTTCCAAGGTTCTGCAGTGCCTCCACGATGTTCACAGAAGGGAGGGCGCATTAATTCCCCGACTTCGCCATTGACTAGCCAGCTTCTGGAGCAGGACGCGGGAGTCAACCGACCTCATTGTCGTGGCTGCATCTGAGTAACTCAGCTCTCCCCTCAACGAGCGATGGATGCTGATAATGCTGCGACCACTCTGAAGAACGAAAACTATATTTAAATATATTTTATTTTATTATTACCTATTAGGTTTTTGGTTTAATTTTTTTTGTTAATTTCCTTCTTTTTATTGTACTTTGAATGTAATTGTATATTATATCTCATGTAATTTGGCAGATTGGCTTTGTACAATCTACTCAACCCTGCAGAAATAAAAAACTTTCATAAAATAATTAACGTAGATCCAATCGAAGAGATAAACCGATAGAAGTGTGTCGTGGACGTGTTCGCTCAATTTTCAAATATTTACAAACATACACAATAACCACAAATATCTAATCAGTCGATTTTTAATCTTTAATTTTACTAAAAAAAAAATATTTATCAAATGTCCATCCTTCCTGGTGAACTACTTCTGAAAGTTATTTTTTTTTATAATTATTTATACACGTATGTTAGTAACATAATACTTCTGTACAAACAAAGATTCCCAATTCTTAGCACAGCCATTAACCATTTCGACAAACAAGGCGCTATTGTCTGATATATTATTCTTCAAATTGCACAAATGAATCTCTGGAATTATTACCTTAGACACATCCAGCCACAAATGCATTACTTAAAAGCGCACCAATTAAACGGCGTGTTGTACACATAAAAAAAAAACTTTTAGCTTATTATACGGCCATCATTGCCATGGAATAAGGTATATAAGAACCCCACCAATCTGACTAGCCACCGTAAATCACGATTTTTACTGGTCACATAAAGGTTCGAATGATTCGAAAAATGCATCGAAGGGACCAAACCCCTGACAGGTGCATCAATTGCATTCTTTATTGCAATCAGCTGCAGATCTGACGGCAATTGCACCGGGGTATCGTGAAGGGGACGAACACAGAAATCTGGGAATCGAAATACCAAAAAAAAATTATTTTACCTTTTCCTATTTGATTGTATATTGAATATATGAATTAACGTGTATTTTTAACAAGCGGTTAAAAAAAATTCTTCAAATTTGAAAGGAAAAAACTGCCATTGCCCAGAATCGAGCACCAATCAACTGTTTGAAAGGCAACTCTGCTAACCATTACATAACTAACTATTGTAAGAAGGGAGGTATAAATTCATTTATTTACCTATTGAAAATAAAAAATGTGTGTACTATAATTATTAATTATTAATACAAAATTATTCATACTAGAGTTAAGGAGCACCTAATTTATTAAAGTTAAAATAATTATTCTGAATTTGACAAACATGTTTTGGAAACAAATCATTATGTTCACGTAAATAAAGATTTTAAAAATTTATATACGAACACAACTGGTTTGTAATAAATAAAATTTGAAATTAGGAAAAGTGTAAATATTCAATTAAATATTATGAATAATCTTTTTTTTTTTTTAATTAATTTCACAGTAATGCCTTTATTTAGAATATTATGAAAAAATTATTTAAATAATAATAACTACAATTATTTTTTTTATACCTCGTTATTTATTTTGGTAATAAAAATATATATTTTTTAAATTGCTGATATAAATGCACTATTTAATATTTTACGATAATTTTGTTATCTGTATTTTTCAATTTTTGATTAATTACATTCCTACTTTCATAACTTATTTGTCTATTCTTACATTATTATGTTTCTGTGCTATTATTTATCTATAATTGTCATTACTTTTTAGTATACTGTGTATCCTACAGTATCCTGTGTATCCGTACAGTTAGTTTCCAGTGCATTAGCCCTTTTTTTATATGAATACCGCACAAGGGTCCCAACTGCTCCCAACCGTCTGGAGCCAGTGAGACTAAGGCGTCCCCAATTGGGGAATGTTGTGAGACTGAAGGTATTGCGGAGGAGAAGGGGAAGAGGAAGGTGGGGAAATACCTGGCTATTCAGATCGGATCACCTAACACGGCTAAAAGCCATTTCAAGCATCGTTTCAATTCTGAATGATGGTCTTTCACCATGGCGATACTGAGACAATCTTCCACTTTGGAACGTGCGCAAATATACTAATTTGAAAATGGTTATTTTATTACCATAGTTGTGGCCAACTGAATAAATGAGCGTTCAAGTTTCTCACAAAATTCACGTAAAAAACATATTTTGGTTAGAAATTTGTGGAATTTTTTAATTTTCCATCTATGGTCCGTTGTTTACAGAACGTACAGTTTTCAGCCTTTATGGACTACACGCCACTGACAATTGTGTACTCTGTACTCACATCAAAACCGAAAATATGTTGTTTAAAATAATAATTCGGTAATCATGTAACGCATTCCCTTTTATATCTCGTGGTTTTCTTCTTAAACCATAACGACAGAATATGACAGCATATCGACAGAATGTTGACAGCATATCGACAGAATGTTGACAGCATATCGACAGAATGTTGACAGCATATCGACAGAATATGACAGCATATCGACAGAATGTTGACAGCATATCGACAGAATGTTGACAGCATATCGACAGAATGTTGACAGCATATCGACATAAAACAGCAGTGGCGTGCATTAATCTATGACTGCCTGTGTGCTATTTTTTAAGTTCGGGTATGAATTGTGCATTGAATATTTTAAATTGGTCAAAATATTATCTTATTAAAAAGTTTGAATTTGTATACATAGAAACAAATTACCAACGTAGAACGAATTTGAAGTAAAAAAATTACATATTTTAAATTAAATATACGTTTTATTGGATCAAAATATTATGGTTAGTTTTTCTTAGGGTAGGCACAGCTTTTCAGCCTTTATGGACTGCACGCCACTGATCGACAGTATATCGGTAGTATATCGACAACATATTGACAACAGAACGACAGAAAATCGACAGTATATCGAAAGCATGTCGACCGAATATCGACAGCTTATCGACGGAATATCCACAGCTTATCGACAGTATGTCGAAAAAATATCGACACCAGATCGACAACATACCGACATCATAACGACAGCATATCGACACCATATCGACAGCATATTGACAGAATATCGACAGCATATTGACAGAATTTATATTAATTTATTTCTTGTCTTGGAGGACTAACTTAAAAGCGCGAGAGCAATCCTATTGAAATCATATTATTTTATTGATGTTCGAGGTTGCAATCAAACGGCAATCTTTACTATAGGTGAAAAAATAACGTCTTTATTTATGGATCCATTAATTCAACATTGTTGCACTTTTAAGCGTATAAATTTAAGTTGGAAAAATTTTTCGGTGTCTAACAAATAACGAATAATAAACCGAGATAACTCTCAAAAGAGGCTGACGAACAAAATTATTTAAAAAATTAAAAGTTAAACCATTTTATAAAAATTTTTGGGGCAGTAGAAGTATCGACTGTTTCATATATTCATCAGTGGCGTGCATTACTCTACGACCAAAGGTGGAACTTTTTATAGTTTTTCAAGTTCGGGTATGAATAAAATTGTTCACGAAATATTTGAAAAATAATATTTTATTAGCATCTTTCACTGATTGTTATGGCCAACCGAATTAATAGATGTACTTAAAATTCAGGATTAAAAATACGTTTTGATTAGAAATTTGTCGTCTTTTTATAATGTATTCTTATGGCTCGTTTTTTTAGGGTAGGCACAGCTTTTCAGACTTTATGGATTGCATGCCGCCGGTTAATATACCAAATAATTTTTAAAAAAATGTTTTCTGTTATTCATTATTTTATTTGTTATTCGTTATTACATTTTTTTCCATTTTTACAACAACATTAAAAGTGTGCAACCTGTCGATGTTTGAATATATATATCGTATTGTAAACATTTTGTCTACAGTGCCAGGGAACATGTCTCCCTCTTCCTGTGTCAACTGTGGTTAGAGGTGCATAAATGTGGAGATAATCTTCTCTCCCCGGTGAGCGGGCTTCCTGTTACTACTGTAGGGCTTTTATTAATTTTTATTTCAAAGAATCGTAAACTGTGTTTTATGTGCTAGCGGTGCTTGCTCGTGGAAATCTAATATTTAAGCCCGCTCACTAAAAGGTAATGGAAGTTATAAAATGGAATTTGGGCGAAATCGGAGGGGGTCGATGCTGGTGGTCCAGCGGCCGAGGTTAGATATAGAGGGATTCGAGTTCGATTCTAATTTGGAGTAAAAGGTTTTGGCTATATCTATTATATGGGTGGAGAAATTTACGATGTTTGAATATTGCACAGTTTAACGCATGATTTTTAAATGTCACGTATAACACACGTATAAATTGACACACTTTTTGATAGTGATGAAAAGTCATTAAAAGTAGAAAAAACAAAAGCCACCCCGAACATATAATCTACCTGAACCGAAAATTTTATTGGGTTTGGTTTTCGGGCTAGTTTTTATTAACTTCCTACTTTTAATGACTTTAAATTACTTTTAAAAAGTGTGCCGATTCATACGTATATTGAATAATGTTCGATTCACACCTAACGGCACCGCACAGTGCAGACACGTAAAGTGGCAGGCACGGCAAAAATAGTTTCTTATATTATCTATGAACACATTCACGCACAGTGTAATGTGAATACTCACTTCTGTGCCGTCCCTGCCATTTGCAGTATTCACTGCACGGTGCCTGTAGATGTGATATGGTCATCGTATGATCTATACCGATTTGGATGAAAATTCTGGTCGCCAAATTACATAAGACCTTTTTCGCTCTTTGAAAATGTTTGATGCACATGAAATAATATAAAATTACCCTTAAGATTTAATTAATTCGATTTCAATATTAGTTAACCCTTACCTTACCGCGCTATAAAATCCCTCGAGCTACGGTTCTATACTCGGTGTACAGGGTATGCATTAATTTTGTAACTATTCATTTCATGTTGGATAACAATGATTAGTTTATATTTATTACTTAATAAATAACGTAAATCATTTTATTAATAATAATAACGAGGAAAAAACATCTATCGGACACACATAAAGTGCACGATACTTTACATTACAATTACATCCAGCAGAAATCCGGTTACTACCGACGAGTGACGACCGCCCATCATGGCACGGTGAGCAAACCTCCGTACCCCCCCCCCCCCTCGCTCACTACCACACCATTCGGCAAGTTATCAACGCAGGCAGACCCATGTACATATTAACCATTTTTTTCTGTTGTGGTCGATAAATACTTTAATATTTTAATTATTTTATCTAACACACAAACACGTTGCTGAGGAACACCCACACAATTAGAGACATGTCAAATCAGTTGACAGCACCAGTGGGACCTGTTCAGATGTTTGAATTCAAAGTGCCACAAAAGTGAAACGAAATTATAGTATTTAATCATTATTTCACACGCTCATGAGATTGCATTAAAAATTTAAAAAAAAAAAAACAATTTGAGCAAAACCAACATGACTGCCGGAGTACGAGGTGTGTTCAAAAGAAAAGGTGAATTTTGAATTTTCGCGGGCTGTGTACATTCGATTATCGATTTTTTTTGTTATGTTGGTACACATATGTTTATCATATGTTAGCATTATCAGCAATTTTGGATCAGTGGTTTGTTTTTGACAACTGAAAAGGTTAGTCACGTTTTTGGGTGTTCTTCGATTTTTTTATTTAGGTTCGTTTTCTGAGCCATCATCAGTCCGATGTTTTTCGATTTTTTACTTTTTTTTTTATTATAAATTGAAGAAAAAACAACACGTGACTAACCTTTCCAGTTGTCAAAAACAAACCACTGATCCAAAATGGCTGATAATGCTCACATATGATAAACATATGTGTACCAACATAACAAAAAAAATCGGTAATCGATTGTACACAGCCCGCGAAAATTCAAAATTCACCTTTTCTTTTGAACACACCTCGTACATTGTACGGTAATGCACTCGGCTGCACCTAAATCAGAAATTAAAATTAATTAATTGTTGGTAAGGCTTGCTTGAACTCTGCGGTACCTACCAGACCAGTACCTACCAATCCAGTGACTAGTGACAGTGGGGGTAAAGCTGCAATCATAATAATTATATTATTTTATATTGACAGCATTGCATATTTTGCCATCGCGCGTTTACGACCAGATAATTTTAACGTTGCACCGATGAAAAGGGTAAGTTGTGCACTTTTTAATGAATTTTTCATTTAACTAGTCATTTTCTACGCAGAGGTCTTAATTTTAATATATATTTAATACCTCCTTTATTTATATATACATTGTGGAGCCCATAATCTGAGAAAAATGATAAATGGTGCAATGTAAATCGGTAACACGCGCCTTTTTATTTTCATTTCATATTCATTGTGTAGCCAACAAACAATTCATCTCAATATCTAAAAGCATAATTGCAAAAATTGTTTTTCTTTTAAAAAAAAATTATATTAGCACTATCGAAGAGCGCGTATTACGTTTCGTTTAACCTTAAGCGATTTTTTTAGTTTGCAGGGTGTCGTATTCTTCCTAGCTTTTTTTTCATTTATAAATCTTTCTTTGTTTCTTGGTGAATTATTAATTTCTCAGTTCATTTGTCCGCGGCCCGCAGTTGAGCAGGCCGCTTTCTCCATAAAGTCCACAGTTTATGGATCAGACGCTTGTCTGCCCGCCGCACTGCAAATACTTAATTATTTACGATAAACAAAAATAGCTTACGGTAAGTACATGCATACTTATTATCGTCTGAGGAATCTTCCATACAGAAATATGTTCCGAGTTCGTATTATTATTGTGAGAAGGCCACATGCATTACTTTTTTTTTTTAAATTCGGTTCAAGCAAAAATTCTTAGATGTTTTGTAAAATTTTAACAAATTTTTGAAGACATGGCAATTTAAAAAAAATTCTTATCCTGAAATTTGGACCATTTTTTTATAAACCGGAAAGACCGGACATTATTTGTGGGTGCGAATAAAAATAGACGAATATTATTTTTAAAAATAACGAGAAATTCCACACGAAAGGCAGAGGCGAGTACCAAAAATATTAAATCTCATAATGTTCAACGTCGGAACTGTTTTACGTAATGAAAATATTTAGCAAAAAATTTGCTCATTAAAAAAATAGTATTTACCCAATATATCATATGAAATCACCGTGAAGTTTTAAATTAAAGGTGTTATGAACAAGGAAGGTAAACTCGAAAAATATTGAAGTTTTATTAACAATGTGAAACATATTAAAAACTAGTCAGAAGTTTCACATAAAATTGATAAAATATATCAAAAACAAGGATGGTTTTTAAAAAGTTTACGTAGAATTTTGAACAGCCGAACATTCTTATTTTGATGTTATTATCCTACTTATTAAATTTAAATTATACTAATATATATTTATATAGTTTGAGTTTGTTAAAGTGTGTACCCCTCTCGTTATACCACTAAGCCGGAAGTCCGACGATCTCGTATAAACGTCAAATTCACTTTTACTTTTGACACATGTCACATCTGTAAAAATTCAAGTACGTGGGACGGAAGCGGAGCGGAGGTTGTATTTATTGTTTCCATCGATCAACCTAACTACTATAGAGATCGTGAAAGTATCTTAAATATGTATTGGTTATATACGAGTATAACCCAAGTTAATTAATAATAACGCATTAAATAATAATATGTACGTATAACTGAATATAAACAATGACATTTACGGGAAAAGCGTTGCCATAATAAACAAAATATTATTATTGCCCAAATGATCGATGGAAAGATAATGTAATTATGTCCTATTTTTAGCTTTTCGTGTATCTTAGAATACAGTTTTATTTGCGCTCTAATAAAATCGACGTTATAAAACGTCAATCGGATGTCTCAGTGTTACTATATTTAAAAAAAAAATAATCTGTGTCGAATTTTAGACAAATAAAAAAATAAAATCGTCAGTCGGTCACTTTTATTTAGTGACGTCACGAGCTAAAAAAACGTATTTGATTATCGTATTATTGAAAATTCTATTTTTGTTGTCTTTGTAGAAACATCTATCCACATAATTTCTTCCAAGCCATTATAAAATGCGTGCAAGTGGCCTATAATTCATATCGTATATTAATTTATTTGAAGTTTCGTATAAAGGACATAGTCCAAAATAATTTATTTTACAGCAGCACACATACATTTTTTATTTCCTTAATGAGTGGTATGTAATATTATGTAATCTCAGTATTACCCTTTTTATATGAATACCGCACATTCCCAACCGCTCCCAACCGTCTGAAGCCAATGAGACTATGGCATCACCGATCTGGGTATGTTACGTGGATGAAGGGAGTGGGGAGGAGAAAGAGATAAAAAAAATAATGTATGAGAAGCAGGGTTCGGAGGATATATTTCACTAATATATATCTCGATATATATATATCAGTAAAATATATATTCATATAGATTAGCAAACGCTGATTCTGAATATAAAACGGAGAAAAGGAATAGGAAGGTGGGGAAATACCTGGCTATTCAGATCTGGTCACGAAACACGGCTAAAAGCCATTTCAAGAAACGTTTCAATTCTGAATGGTGGTCTTTCAACAGGGCGATACTGAGAGAATCTTCTACTTTGGAATGTGCGCAAATATACTATATATGATTTTTATATGAATTAATTGTGAAACAGCAGAAATGAATTAAATAAATAAAATTTACTTGCGCACGTCGGGATTTGAACCCGCGACCTTCGAATTCGAATTCGAGAGCCTTACCCCTCGACCATGGAGGCCGTCTTCCGACTTCATAATTTTCACAAAATACCCAACAATGGGGTTACCGTGGTCCCATCGTACTCGAACAAGCGAGACCCTCGGGTGATATTGGCATATTAATACATTTTGTTTGAAGAGTTTTATTCACTACGTACTTTTGTCCCTTAATATACGCGAACCCGAAAAAAATGTGTCATTAATTAAGGTAGGTCATCGTATTTATTTGACATAATTAGCAGTTCTTGGGGCTTTTACTCTGAAAATATATACCACCTACCTACATTCATTTAAAACGGTGAACAGTTTGATTAATGATGCATTTTTTTAAATAATTTTTGTAAGTAGGTAGGTACCTACTTACTTCATTTCTAATGCGAAAAAAAACGTTGAGAAAAATAACAGAGCGGTCAAAGACTTATAATGTGGATACTTGTCAATGTATATAATAAATTTATATTCGATAGTTGGTTGCCGAGTTATTGCTGCGAAATAATGCAACTTACCGCAAAGTAAGTAGCCCATACATTAGTAAAATTGTGTTTATCCTTTTTATCAGTCTCATGTATCAGCGGCAATTATTGTATGAGTTTTTTTTAAAATCCATCTACGTGTACATATAAAGTGTTGGGAAGAAGTGTTTTTTTTATTATTATTTGAGAATACTAACAAGAGTCCCAACTGTTCGGAGCCAGTGAGAAAATGGCATCCCTAATTGGGTGTTTTCACAACTTTTTGTTTTCGTAAAATTACGACAACGATGGCAATTTTATTTTATTTTCATTTTTAAGAATAGATTTTGGCCATTTTGGTTTGCCGCCAAAACGACATGTTCTGTTTGTGAATATGGCGTTTGTTGACGTCACGCCGGCCAACGTCGGTGGCAGCCATCTTACCAGCCAGTGGCGTTATCTACGTCATAATGACATTGTAGCCAGTTCGAACCGTTTCAGAATGAGCGGTTTTAGATAGTTTAAATCAATAATTATGAAAGAAAATATTAAAATTACGCGTTTTCAGTGCGAGCAACTTTAAATCTTCCACACATTTTTAACTGTATCCATAGTTTGTGAAAACACCCTAGACTATTGTTGAGTACCGCTTCTCGACGATTTTAACTTCTATAAATGTATTAATGTTAACTTTTAACCGTCAATATGTTTGAGTTACGTGCAGATATTATTATTTTGAGGGTATGAACATTATCCAGCATCTGAATTCTGCCGGACCGGAGTTATCTTCGAATCTGAATATATAAATATGGTCAGCCGAAGATTACGTAGACACGGACATCTCGATAAATTAGTGTGTACCTATAATCCCACGTCATCTCGTGGATTCACGCTTAAAGTGGTGCAAGTCATTGAATAAAATGTTTGTATTTTTTTAATAATTATTTTAAGATAATTTTATTTCGATCGTTTCTCAAATAAAGGTGTTTTAGTAACATTTCGAGCGCTCTAATCTAAAAACATACCTAATCGTCTTATGAATTGTTTTATAACAAAGACCAAAAATTTAAAAAAAAAAGATAGGTGTACTTGAGATCACAATATATAATGCTAAACAGAGAGAGCTCACAAAGGAACCGACACAAGAATATCTTAGCTCAGTACCGATATGTTGCCTAACGAAGTGCACAAAATATTATTTTTCACAAAACCTAACGAAGTGCAAAAAATATTATTTTTAAATTTCGATATGTCGGATACAATTTAAGTTACTTTAATTTTGAATGTCCACTCGATAGAAACGAGCCAACGATAAACAACAAGTAAAACAGAAATACGAATGAGGAGATCCGAAAAGACAGCAAGACCGATGAAAGCGTACTAAACAAGACTGAGAACATGTTACGAATCTAATTAGAATCCGACGAGGTAAAGCTGCGAACCTATAGGTTACAAAGATCTTTTTTTTTATTTGCTATGCTATATGTAAGCACACCATATTTACGTCATTTGATCAGTTAGTAGACGAATGATTCAAAGCATCGGGTATCATCGGTTTGTTCCTCGACTAGCCAAATCCTTCGAAGTCATTGCACAAGCAACACTTTCCGCTAAAAATGATGGAGGAATTCCAATACTGTTAGGTTATTAATAATCCGAAAATGTTATATTTCATTCAAATTAATATCATAAGTTACCTACCCTTTTTGTTTAATAATAGACATAATTATTTTTTAATGACTTGTGCTCATATAACCCGTTACCATCGCGTTTTAAATCTCGCTACTGGTTTTACGCTTAAGACGATATATGTGTTTTTTATTCATTTTATTTCTTCGGAACGGAACAGGTAGCGAGGACCGGGCAAGGACAGACGGGCCAAGTATTGGTATTAATTCGTTACGCACCATTGGCGCACAATTCACTAGGCGGGTCTTTGATGGTATCTACTAATTCGAACGGTATATACCTACTTTAATCTAAATAGGTTTAACTAGGTACGTACCTAAACTAGAGTGAAATACTTTATCACCATATCAAAATTAATTAAAAAAATATATGTAATTCAAAAGTCTGGGTTTTCAAATATATTTTGGATAGGGAATGGACGTAGAAAAAAAGCGTGCCAGTTGAAAAAATATCCATCTATACGATAAAATCAATAAATGCTCTGGACTTTCATTAATTTGACATTTTTTTTAAAATAACTTGCACAAAAATGCATGTAATTTTCAGTAATCAAAATAATGAACACGGATAAGTTTTTCGAGGTACCCCTTCGTATTTTCGTAAAACAAAACAAACCCATGAAATATTTTGATCATAGCACCCGGAAATACGAACGGTTGCTATTATATGAGAAGTGTTAAAACTAACTTCTATTACTTCTATGTTTTCGAAAACGACATTTGGGGACGTACCTACCCCTATAAAACGGAACCCATTCAAAATATCAATTACAGGGCGCACAAAGAACGCGCAAAGTTGAACTAATAAAATAAAAAATAAAAAATTATTACTTATTGAAGTTTATAAACCTGATTGTAATATTTAATCATAGAAGAGGATAATATTAACACACCCCAAATGAAACATGAATCCGAAAAAACAACAGAAAATAAAAAGAATTCAGTCGCATCTGGGACTCGAACCCAGGACCTCTACCTATCCGGGGCAACCGCTTAACCAACTTA
Source organism: Halesus radiatus (assembly GCA_022606495.2). Classification (NCBI taxonomy): domain Eukaryota; kingdom Metazoa; phylum Arthropoda; class Insecta; order Trichoptera; family Limnephilidae; genus Halesus; species Halesus radiatus. The sequence continues at coordinate 112,017 of JAHDVE020011437.1, read as the reverse complement.
GCTAATGAGACCAGTTCAATTTACGCCATCTTCACCGATATCATACTTCAAGTTAATATTATCCTCCATCTTAAATCCCATATTATTGGCTGCTATCCTTATGATGATTAAAGTTCTTCCCGAACACAATTGCAAACGGAATAGAGTCTCGGATATACCTACCCGATTTTCATTTATATGAGACATCTATTGACTTATTTTACAACTCTGGAAAGAAATATTCAATTTTTATTTTATAACTTATTGAAGTTTGTAAGCCTCATTGTAATATTAAATCATTGAAGAAGATATTAATAACACATCCCAAATGACACGTGAATCCGAAATAAAAACAGAAAATAAAATATAATATAATAAAATAAAGATGCGACTGAAATCTTTTTTATTTTCTGTTGCGTTTCATTTGGGATGTTTTAATATTATCTTCTTCAATGATTAATAAAATAAACCTTTTGATTTTTATATAGCTACGTGAGCAGCACCAACTCAAGAAGAAGAAATATTCAACTTCCCGAAGGGCCCGTCTAGTATTTTGTCTATCTATGATGCGCCACTATTAATAATATATAATAATAGTGGAGATACTAATACATAAATTGCCGATCATAAGAGACGAGTGATGGCTGATTTATTTCAAAATTATATTTTCGGCAAACATTCGTACATAATGGATATGAATACTGACAACGATGCTAGCTAACCGGAGATGAGATGAAGGATAATTATTTGTATAAAAAACAGTTCGGTTACGACATACCCACAGCTTTTTTGTAGGTATGTGGAATGCGGATTTTATAAATAGTAATATATTATTATTATAAATTATGTTTTTTTTTACCTCAACGCTAAATTATGACATGTTATGTATCGGGTTATTTTGGGTAAATTACTTTTTTGTTAATTAAAATGCGATTTGTGCATTGATGATATAATGACAAAATAGAACAGTGACAAAACAGAACAATGACAAAACAGAACAATGACAAAACAGAACAATGACAAAACAGAACAATGACAAAAAAGAACACTCATAAAACAGAACAATGACAAAACAGAACCGTAACAAAACAGAACAGTGACAAAACAGAACACTCAGAGAACTTATCGGTAACAAAATCGAACAGTATCAAAACAGAACAATAACAAAACGGAACAATGCCAAAACAGAACATTAAAAAATTAGAACAGCGTTAAAACAAAACAATGACAAAACATAACATTGGAGAAAAGCTGCCATTTTTTTATCTAACCTAATGTAACCTGTGTTGTCACTGTTCCGTGTTATTGGTTACCTTGTCATTTATGTTTTAAGTTTTTTTGTGCCATCTCGCAAAAGCTCCCCTCTCTCTGTATAGAGCCAGGGCAACTGAATCGTCACTCGGTTTAGCGACGCTGTGAGGCGGGTTAAGGAAGGGAAATTTCCGAACGAATGTCGGCAACATGTTCCAATTGCGTAGCGTAGTATAAAACCTTATACTTCCGATATCAGTAATATTCTATCTATGATCTATCTATACTCCGTGTTTCTTTTTTAAACAAATCTACAGTTTTATCTCGAGCTTGATGAAATTTTGCATACTTGACTTTCAAAACAAGAAGAAGGTAATTTTTATATGAGATTTCGAAAAACCATCCTCATCCCCGTTTCCCACCACTTAAAGCACAATTATGGTACTTCTTCATGAGATTTTGGCCACTCGACGTTCAAAATAAGGAGAACTTTCCCGGGTAGGGGTAGGGCACCAGCAATAAAAAACGGACATTGCAAATGATTTCAAAAACCATATCAAAACCTGGCTCAAAGAAATCAAAGAAGATGCGTTATCCAGCATTTTGAAAAGAACATCGTTTCAATTCAATTCAATTTTGTATTCCTTTTAAAAAAATTACAAAATTAACATTTTAAAACATTTTTAAAAATATTATTGAATAAGACAGGATGCACAACATCCAAAATAAATACTTACAAAAAATATTAAAAATTAAAAGAAAGAAGTGAAACACATATAATCTGAATAAATTGCACACAACACTCACTGGTGTTATACAAGTAGCAAACCTAGTTCGCCTCAGCGCAATCACCATCAGTGAGGACTATAAAAAACATACTAAAGTATCTTATTATCCTTTTAATCTGTTATTATTTAAACTACAAAAAAATCCCTTAAACTGATTGATATCAGTTGATCAGCGGAATGAATGAATGAGACTGATAGTTGATCATGTAAGTGTTGCAGAAAAATGTCACAGTTTGTCTTCTGTTCCTCGTCGGAAGATTTAATTTAATAGTGGCGAAGATGGCAGGGCTGTCAATTTACAGCATAAAATTTACATACGTAAGAAATTTGTGCTGAACCCGCTCTATATTGTTAGACTGTACTTTATACAAAGGGAATCAAATAGGTGAATTATACTCCACTTGACTCCTAACTAATGAAGTGTAGAGCATTCTCATACAATCTAAATACCTGAAATCTATTAAAGTTCTTCATTTCCATTTTACCTATTTTACGGGAAGCAACGAAACAGTTCTCAAAATTAGTTTACCTCTAAATGAATTTTGACATAGGACTTATGTTTGCAAAGTGATATCCACGACGAAACCCCTTAGGGAAGAGTGCTGTTTACCTTCTGATAGACAGAAAATGAATTTCCTAACGACATATTTTGATATTTATGGACATCTCTCAGATTCCGCATAAGAGTCCCAACTGTCTGGAACCAAAATATCAATAGTAATACGTAGATATCAAAACCAATCGCACATGCCTAAATCAAGCACACCAACAACAAAAAATATTCATAAAACATAATAATCTTTGACACAACAACGCAGAAAACAGACACCGTAGACGTATTATCTTACGCAATTAGTAGTAATAATTATACTAATTACGATTATCTACGAATCTGAAATATTTAATCCTATATTAGGTACAAAGCAACGCAGAAAACAGCCGTCGTAGACAAGTATTATCGCAGGCAATTAGTGATAGTAATTACTCTAATTACGATTGTCTGCGAATCTAAAATATTTAATCTTATATTACCTACAGCGACCGCCGGTTTCCGCCTAATGTCCGTCTGATGACATAATTACCGCAATGGTGGTTTTTATGTATTTACGTCGGCTGTCACGGATGAGACAAGGATGCTGTGATCTGTATGTGTGTGCCCGCTAACCTTCAGGCGGTCAATCGGGCTGTCAGCTATAATAAACATGGAATATCACAACACACACCGACTCTCGGAGGGGGGACAGATCATTCGGTGAGTAGCCATCATCGGTGGGGGAAAGAGAACTTTGGTAGGCGAGCCATTTCGTAAAACATGTACGAAAGTGTATTTAAATATATGATTGGATACCCATCGACATTATATTTTCTTTAATGAATACCGCATTAGAGTCCATCACTGCCAAGAGCTATTATGAAAAGGGTGCTACAGGACATAACCGACATTATATAAATCACATGAAAATGGTTCAGTTGAGGTTAACCATCACTTTCCCACCCCGGTATGAGTAACATGGTTACTCCTTTGGGATGCACATCCGGACTCAATTTTTTTATTATTAAACAAGCTATCATTTTTTAAGTGTATCTGCACAGTTTTCGCATAGAAGGCGGTTAATTACAAACCCACGTCAAATTGGTTAGTATAAATACTTATATGACTCTTTCTGTCGATATCCGTAGTAATCCAAGATGGAATGCGGTAGTGCACCAATAAACCTACGAATAAACACAAAACCTTTAGCCACAAAACCAGGGCTGTCTTCCAGAGCAGTTCAGAGAGGTTTCCTGCTTCCAACACTCTTCCCAGTGTAGCATTGCACCAGCCACCCCGAGTATCTCTTAAGAAGAGTATATCTAGGAGTTGGGTTGAGAAACTTCTGAAGACCCTAGGGAAATAGAGGAAATCCAGGTGGCCGGGAACATACCGCTAGGTCGAGAAAAGTAGACGGCAATGCGTGCACCATCGGGAAGTTCACAAGGGTCCGGCCGGTGTCCGTTCCTTGTAAAAGAAATATATATCAATAAATAAATAAAAAGGAGAGAATTGCAGGGATAGGAGTTAGTTTCCACTCCCTCGGGGGGGGAGGTGAATAATACAGAGCGAGATCAGCTCAGCATCGCCAAACGAGCGGTAATCCATTTATAAATACAGTACTTCACTGAGCGTCCCAGGGAAACAAATAAATTAAACCAAAAAAGCATATCCCTAAAATTAAAAAATATATCAAAATAATCAAAACATTCGATTAGCTGTCATCAGCAATTAAAAGAAAAAGATACTTATATGAGATAATCATAAGGCAAATAACAGGTAACAGTCATGGGCAATAGTGAAGCAGTAGTGAGAGGAGAGACAGAGAAGAAACAAGAGCAATTCGTCCGGCACCTAAACTGAGTTTAATGTAGTCAGCGAGTAAGCACAAGCCATCTGTCCACCCAAACCTTATCAAACCTTCTCAGACACTCGAACTTCTCTTTTTTGACACTCCATGCCGGTCTAGTAATCCCACACAGCCCATCAAGCATTTCCTCACTTGCATCCTTCATCAACTCACAGTGCCACAAAATGTGCTCGGCAGTCTGGTTTGTATCACCACATGAGCAGTTCGGGTGAGGAGATAGGGTCGGCCTATGTAGCCGTCCCCTGAACTCCGGGGGGTCCACGGAAAATAAAAAGAAAAGCACCGTGAAAAAAGTTTGAGAACCTATGATCTACGTAATGTATCTTTTAACTATCTATCTAATATCGTATATTATTATATTAGGCCAATCTAAAAATAAAGTTAAAATCTATATTTTTACGGTTCCGCACCCCTGGACCTGGTACAACTTATGTCTGGGCACTAAATATCGACAACTAATACGGTAGCAATTAGTAACTAAAATAATTCACCAATTAACTAATTGCTGATGAACACATCAATAAATTGATAAGAATTACTTTGTTTACTTCACTGTTTTTAATATATAAATATCATCATGTTTCGAAAGCGAAGCTTTCCTCACCAGGATGCACAAATATACTAAAAATAAAGACAAATGAGAAAACATAGAAAATAATAATGTAAGAATAGACAAATTACAAACATAAACAAAAATTAACAATAGGTGATGAAAGTGGGTAAACAATGAATTAAAAATTATTGAAAAAATATAAAATAATAAATTTATGTTAGGTATTTAAAAAAATATTATTTTAATTTAAATATCAATAGTAAATGTAGAGAATAACAAGACAAATAAGAAAGTAATTCTTATTCGTTTATTAATTACGACGCCACAAAATAACTACAAATCTATTGAAGAAAATATGAATACATTATATTTAACATACTCATGGCGCCGAACCGAGTCAGAACATATATATATATATAATATGTCAGTGTGATCAAATCTATAAAGATTACCATGACTCTCGAACGGTTAGCTATTGCGTTATGAAATGTTCACATCTCTATTTTTTTGGATTTTATTTGAGTCAGCTTAACGGTTGGTACCTAAAAATACACACTTTTAGTCTGCTAACGCAAGTAATACTATCAATGATTTATCTGTAAATTATCTACGGGTAGTCGGAAAACGTATAAGGTATCAAAAGACAAAAATTCTCAAACTATCGTATTTAGAATTCTACATGAAATACGTACTGGAGTTTTAGGTAAAACGTTCAATATTGCCTTCACTGGTTTTCGAGCAGCACTTTTTTCAAACATTTTGGTTTATATGTGTACATTCCTGAAGAAGGTTGAGTCCAACCGAAACCGGTCGAATGCACAAATATATATAAATAAAATAAAGTGACTTAAAACAAAAACATTTTTCATTTAAATTATAATTTCAAGCCACAAAGTGATTGATTCCTTCGATAAAAGATTAAAGTTTGAGTATTTTTATCTTTTGAAAACTTATATATTTTCCAAACTACCCGTGTATAATTTACAAATAAATCTTCTGTACGGAGGGCAATTTTTGAGTGCCGGCCCTTAACGATATGAAACAACGTATTTTATTTGGTTGTGATATTATTTTAAATCGCAATAGCCCAAATATTCTCCTGACACTCCTTTCTTCATCCTTCCGCTCTACATGTCAAAAGCACCTTAAGCATTAACTGTATACAGGACAAATGCTTCCAATTTTAGCATCTCTTTACCGGGCAGATGCTACAGAATGACTTAGGTAGAACATATAAAAAATAAACAATTGTAGATTTTTGTTAACTTGCTGTAAATATATACATATCAAATGCATTTGAAAAAACTTTGTTCCCGGTTAATGAAGTCCATTCATGATCTTGTTCATACGCGTATACATCGTTATTTATCGATTCATTCTTCACGCGGTTATAATACAAGGTTTCACAACACGTACGTTGCAGGGATCTATTCTTTACTGCATTCAAACTGCATTTTTGTTCAAATCTTTTAAAATTTGATATGGTAGCGAAAGGACTGCACACTGCACCTAATTTATCCTCTAAAATCAAAACTCTTTTTTTGTCTGGGAGTTGTATTGTTTAATTCGTTACCAGGTAATCATTTTTCACGTGTTTTTTCCCATCAAAAATTCTCACAAAGCACTTTTTGTGAGCAAGATGAGCAAAAAACCGTTTTTCAGCGCTATGTTGACATTTTCATAATAACAATATTAAGGAGAAACATGTCCATTTGACATTGGCGTAATGACTGCGTAATAAGCCTAGGTCTCCCAGACGTTCACACGTTTAAAGAGCAACTAATACCCTGGGCCAGACGTTTCCGAACTTTTTCAGCCAGGGAACCCTAAAAGGCCCCTCGGATGTTGGCGGAACCCCAGCGCGAGTGGCGTGCCGTCCATGAAAGCTGAAAAACAGTACATACCCTAATAAAAACGTTCCATTAGAAAAAAATATAGAAAAGGGTGACAAATTTCTAATCAAAATGTATTTTTTCCATGAATTAGTAAGGAACTTGTACACTCATTTATTCAATTGGCCACAACAATCAGCGGAAGGTTATAATAATATAGCCATAATCAAAAATTAAATCAATAATTCGTACTCGAGTTGGAAACACTATACACAGCCTACCATTGGTCATAGAGAAACGCACGCCAGTGCCCAGTACCATCCCATGAATTAAAAATAATATGAAACCAAAAAAACTATTCATTTCGTGGGATCGTTTTTTTTTTCTAATAATTCCGTAATAAAAAGATATGTTTTTGTATTACAGAATGCGCTGAGAATATTTAGCAATCAATTAAAATTTATTTTCTTTAAAAAGGTTAATGATCAATTTCAACAGAAGTAAGGAAAAATATCGTTTCTTCTGGCACACAGACTCGCCCACATCACACTTTCGGTTTATCTCTCCATTGATATTAATTAAGAAATGTCTAAACTGTCATCTGTCACTGAAGACTCATTTATTTGAAAATGACTATATAAATGTATAGACAATATATTTTTATTTTTTTTATTATTTGTTATACAGTTATTCAAAATGGTGGACTTAATTTCGCACGTTTTTCTCTGATACACGCGGTCGGCCCTGGTTTGTTTTCCTTTACAGAGATATGCAATTTGCTCAAATGGTAATAACCAACGACAAATTCTCTTTCTAGTTGGAGGTTCAATATTAAAATCGAGATGAAAAGTACGCTGCACTACAGTTACTGACTCAGTTTTACAGAACTAATGACCACAGACAACCTTGTGCTGCATAGTACCCATTTTTCTCACAACTGACGCGAAATGGCTGCTTGGTGGCGCGAGCACTCCTGCGGTCGTTTGCGCGACTGATTCTAAACTTTCTGGCCTCCTCTTTCAACTGCTATGTATATCATTCACATATAATGTATAATTCAGTAAATAAAGCGGTACGAAATTGAGTCCATCATTTTAAATAACCCTGCATGTGAATTCGAATGTAATCCCATGTCTTTAGTTCATCACGCAGTCGCAAAAAACGTATGTCGTATTGCGGATCTCGGAAACTTTTGCAGAACCCTGGCCACCCCTCCGCGGAACCCACTTGAGGAATCTTTGACCTAGACAAGAATAATCATTAATATGCGTCAGACTCTATTATCACATTAATTATTTTATTGAAATTCTCATCGCATGAGTTTTTTTTAATTGGGTACTATTTTCGCCTATCTAATTTTGTATCATACAGAAGTGTGCATATTGGTGGTACAGATCCACGAATTGGTCAAATGTTTTTGTCTAGGCACAAGATACATACCTAAAATTTCTAGAGGCTGAAATTAGCTACAAATAAAACCATACAGTGGTAGCCTGGTTAAAAACCAGCCTCAGAACCCACCCCAATTGGGGTTGACATAGTCCCACTGACTCTGAACAGTTGGTGAAGTTGAGACTGTTGTGCGGTATTATAAACAAGTGTCCTTCTCATCTTATAATGCCACAATTAGCAATTCTTTTTTTTTTCAATTTAAAGAGGGGCACTAAAATGCTTTTACCTCAAGAAATAGTACGAATGATTTATCCATAAATTCTACACATGTAGTTACGAAAATGTAGAAGGTTCCCAATGACAAAATTTCTTATACGGAATTTTAGGTAAAACACTCAAAAATGCCTTCACTGGTTTTCAAGCACAAACTTCAAAGATTAAAATTTGAGAATTTTCGTCATTGGAAACCTTAGACATTTTCCTAAATGTATAGAATTTAAAGATAAATTACTTATTGTACTGCTTGCGTTAGCAACCTGCAAAGTGACGTTTAGTGCCTTATTTGAGTGCTCGTCCAGTTCAAAAGAAACAGATGAACAGTAATTTTCATTAAGGCTTAAAGAAAGGCTGAGTATTTCAAAGCAAAAAGGATTTGATAAAAATCCGATTACAAAATGTTATTGTATACGGCAAAAATTTGTGTTCCAACGTAAATTGGTAGTTTTTAATTTAATTTAAAGTCCGCCTTAATGCTCATTTTCATATATTTTTAATTTTTTTATTTTATATTTCATTATATTTTCAAAGAAAACCAGGTGAAACTTTTTTTTACATCACCGTTAGCCCCCAAATAATTGTTAAAGGTGGCTCTAAAATCGCGAAAAATCAATTTCTTTAATGTCCTATATTTCATCATGTAAAATAAATTAATTACTTCTAATCCGTACTAGTTATTTACTATACTTTTGATGAAAAAAAAAGATCATTAGCTTTAGGTGAGTATTTTGGCCTCAAATCCAAAATTAAGTTTTGTATGAAACAGGTCGCGCAGCCGTTCCACTTAATACTGATGTCTAATTTTTATTTTTATTTAATTTTAATAATGTTATTATTAAGTTCTTAGCATTTCAGTTTTTTATTATTGCGACAGCTGTTTCGGCGTTCAAGGCCATTTTCAAACTGTGGTTAGGCCACGTTGAGACGAATTATTTATATTATTCTATTTACTCCCACCCAATTTCAATTTTTATGGTACGTAAAATGATTTTTTACCGGTGAAACCGATTTACTCAGAAACCAAATATGATAATGGATCCTTCATTCTGTGAGGTACTTACATTGTGTTTGAAATTAATATCAGGTTTTTGGTATTCATAAAACAACACGTAATTTGTGTTCACATTTCTACGTAAATATTATAATTTTGTCGTTTTAAATACTTTAAAACTATTTCCAAACGTTTAATACACATGTACTATTTATAAGAAACATTCACAAATCAAACAAAATCACGTTGACATATTACTAAAAAGTAGTTTATCGGGACATGTATTCTTTTAAAAAATCTAAAGATTCCCATTAGTCCTTATAAACCAACTAACTAACCATCATACCGTATCCTGGCAGATGTAGGAAGAGAGGATAGACCCCCACAACTCTGTCTCGACACCCACTCCTTGATTCGTTCACATTCATATATCGTCTCATACATATACACTCTTCAGTTTTTGTGACTCTTGACATGACCCGACTCAAGTGTTTGATTTACTTGAAGATGCCATGTCTTCCTCGGGCATCTCCGACTTCTACTATTGACTTCCGTTTCATATATTCTCTTTACTCTTCTTTCTTCGTTCATCTGCTATACATGCCCGAACCATTTAAGCGTCCGCCTTTTATTCTTTCCGGATCACCTCATTTTTAACACGGTCACACAAAGTTTTACAACACATACACCTCAGAGATCTCTTTTCTACAGTATTCAATTTACTTATATAATATTTCGTAAATAAACGTATTTGCTACACTCTGGTTGGTAAGCAAAATTGTAATTCCACGCATCGCTCATTTCACTGCATTCACATTATTCCAATATGGCAAAATAATTCATAGTACACAAGACATTTTTCATAATTGCTTGTAAGTTCTCTAAAAAATATGAAACCAACCTTATTAGTATTAAAAAACAAACGGTATTCAAAACAAAGCCATTCGAGTTACTTACGTCATCACAAAACACATAACCTTAAAAAAAATAATCCCCGCTCGTTGACAGCTGTTTATCTACCCCTGGCAAAGACATCTTTGCATTGCGGGCAGGAGGGGGGGCACCTGGTCCAGGGGCCGCCATTCGTTTGCAGCGCACCGCAGGGGGGGGGACGTCTAGACGCGGGCCAGACTGCGCCGGGGAAGGTACACACAACCTTTTTTCTGAAGCGGAGGATTAGAAAAATATTTTTGTTAAAAATAATTTAATGCACGCTTTAATCAATGAAGAAGATATACAAATCATTGCAAAAATACGGTGCAAGTAACTAAGGTTTGCTATAAAATCGTGAAAACGATGTTTTGCCCAAATAAAAAATATTTCGTACAATATTCTTTCTAAACCCGAATGTCAATACTACCTTACGTGATAGTGTAGCCAAACACTATAATCAAGATAAATTAGCGGGTCAGATTTAACTCCTGGCAACATTTGAAAGATCAGCTGAGAATTAACGGGCGATTTGTCTTACCATTTTGTTTAATCACGTTTGTTTGGTTACATAGCTCGCTTCCCCCGTTATTAGTATAATATTTAATAGAATATTTCAGTGCACAAATAAATTATACAAAGTGATACCTATTTGATTATAAGAAGTCCCTATACTGTAATACCTATAATAGAAATGATTTTTTTAAATATTATTAGATAAAAATCTAAACCTTTCGACGTCAATATAACCATGTGATAATTTATGAAAAAATTGAATTGAGGATTGAATAATCAACTTAAGGGGAGAGGTATTTCGGGGAGGAATTATTTATTAATTCGAAATCGTGATAAAAATTTATTACATATTTTTTTTGAAATCATTAAAATCACATCCCTCATCACTCCCTCCTTAAACACGAGAATTTCTTAATTAGGGAGGTATTAAATTTGAAAAAAGGAAACTAAAAGGATTATTTATTAATAATAAATAAAAATTAGTACTTAAATACACTTTTGTGATTACCATGTAAACAATGTTCTTAATTATGTCTAATAAATATATGAAAAAAAAACATCAGAAAAATTACTTTTTTCCGACAGCCCTACAAATGTTTTACAAAATATTTTAAAATGTTGCGTAAAGGTATTTCTTTAAAATGCAGAAAAGAAATTGTCAAAAAAATAATATACGGTGCGCGGGTGTTATAATAATAAATGCGTTTTTTTAAATTTGTCGAACATCTCATAGTGAATAATCACGTCCCGCTTGACAACAACGAGCCTAAAACCTTACATATAGAAAGAAAGAGTCTTAGATTAAATTTACTTGAGGAATTGGAAAATAATAAACGTAAGAATGATCCCAATGTAAAATTAATTAATAAAGTAAGGAAAATCATTTATTCCCCACTACTCAGTATGTTCACAAGACCTAAACAATATAATACAAGTCAATAGCTTTCACGTCATTATAAATCAGTTAAGAAAACATTGCGTTTAATTCGGGTAAAAGAGGTTCCAAATACAAGTACCTCACAGAATGGAGAATCCATTATCATTGTTGGTTTCTCAGTAAATCGGTTTCACCGGTGATAAATCATTTTAGGCACCATAAAAATTGAAATTGGGTAGAGGTAAAATAATCATATAAATAAGTCATCTCAACGTGGCCTAACCACAATTTTAAAATGGCCTTGAACGCTGAGACAGCTGTCACAACAATAAAAAAAATAAATAACAAATAAACAACAACAAAAAATACATGTATTTTTTATATATTTATATATATACATTTTTTTTTTTTCATAAAAATTGCTTTAATTTTTTTTTTAATGCGGAAAAGAAAACGGTAAATTTATTGAGTAGACGGTCAGAAATCATCATATTTCTGAATTTATTTTGATAAATCCTAAGCCTATATAAATTAAAAAAAAACATACACAAAAATCTCTTTAAAAACACTATATATATGGTATTGCGTAATAATATTATCGTTATATCGAATCAATAAATGATTCTTCTCCCCCTTAATATTCAAAATGTTTTTTCTTAACCGTCTGAAACCGTACGCTAAAGAAATTCTCTAGCAAGTCAACACGGATATTTGTAACTCGCAACATCATTCCCATGGTGGGCTATGGAGCTTTTAAACATCTATGTACGAGTAATTGTAAAACTATACGATGAGCCGCCATATTATAGGTTGTTTTTATTCGACTGCTTGCATTGCTTCACGCGAACTGATTGCATTATTACGAAGTACGAGATAATATAATCAAGTTGCACGTAAACGTGACTCAATTTGGTCATCAGTTGCTTGTTTGCGCTTTTGACCTTGTATATATCTCTAGGGCAACTGAAACAACGCTTCATCATGCCCGTCAACTACGACTTCCAAACATTCTATCATTTAGAGAAGAGACAAAAGGTTGCTTTCGCGTGAAAATGGAAGTATAAAAGTTAAACAAACAAAGTAACAAAAGAGCGTCTGAAATCAATTTGCGGACTGCCATATCTGCATCAGCGGCCGAGAATGTGGCTGGTACTGGAAGATCCAAGTTTTGACAAATTAGAGTCTTCGGTGTGCCATTATTCATTCGTCCCCATGGGCGTGCAGAAATTATATGTTAAATTTTAATCGAATACATTAATAAATTATTAATTGATTTATCGTTCCGCGAACTTGTGTTTGTGCATAGAATACAGAAGAACGGGGACTCCGGGAGTCATTAAGGATAAACGAAACGTGATGCGCACTCACAGATGGCTCTAATTTAAATATTTAAGTAAAGAACACTTGACCCTTTAAAATTTTGAGATGAATTGTTTGTTGGCGGGTGTACATATGGAATATGAAATAGAATGAATTGTTATTGCAAGTTTAAAGTTAACTCTTTCTAGAAACTTGTAAAATAATATATTTATTAGTTTTAGAATAATATATTGTATTTTAGTTTCTTGGGGGACTTTAAATCTATAATAGCAATTTATTCCCTTTCATATTCCGTACACACGCCTATGAGCAATTCATTTAATATTTAAAAGCATTGCGTGTTAAAAGCGTTTTTTTATATTTAAATTAGCGCCATCTGTAAGCATGTATTACGTTTCGTTTAGACTTCACTAGCATCATTGCACAGTACAAGGTAGGTATTTTCTATTTGCCAAATGATAATTTAAGATTCAGCTTCCCATGGCGTCGTAAATTTCTGGGTCTGCAGATGATGATAACCTTAATGATAATCAACCCCCGATGGGGGAAGGTAGCAGAAGAAGCCGTAGATCTTTCCAATTTGGAAGGCTGGTTTAGGTACCGCAGGCCCTGGATTAGACAACCAATACCTCTGCCATAGGTCACCCCAAGTGGTTCGCTGTGTGCAGTGATTTAGCAGGGGTGCCTGAGTTTTTGGGGTGAGGTTTGTCCAGGTCTTGGCGGCGGATGCGTCTGCCCTCCAACTACGTGGAGGCGCGAGGTAGACCCCTTAACCTCTCCAGCCGGTCTCCCTCGACCCATCGCCTTGCACCGTAGTGGGAGGGATGAATTAATACGTCCGTCACTCCTGAACACACTGACCCCCAATTCCTACCCACACCTCATATGTTTTCACCTTAACGCCTCTCCTTCCTTTCCTTAAAAAGACCCTCCACGCAGCATCCCGTAGATGACATACACTCTGAGGGATGTTATTTTCCTTCGGCCTCCTCCTCCTCGTAATACATTTTGCTATTTGTTCAAGTAACCTGAGATAGCTTTACTATTATCATCTTAAACTAAGGATTTTGGAAAAACTTTTGAGTTATTTGTTCATCTTATTAAGGCTTTTAATTCGCTATCAACACCATGATGCAGCTGATTCAGATTTTTTTAAACACAATTTAATTTTTTTACATTTTGACAAATAATTATTGCAAAAAATTCTTACGGCTTATGAACAAAATTCCAGACGCAAACATTGCGCATTCTTTTCATTCATTGTTTGTTTGCTTTTTAATTTGGCTGATTCACTTTTATGGTTTTCTTTAATTAACTTAGTATTATCCCAAGTTAATTAATTACCGTTCGCTCTGATCAAAGGCACAAGGTTGATGAAATGTCGAGAGTCTAGACATGAATTTATAAAAGTATTATAATCTTACCCCACACCTATGGGTATTATTTGCCCGCCATAAAAAAAACCTTTTTACCTAACGCTCTCTCAAGGACTGGAGGTTCGAATACAACAATAACCGCAGAAGTACCTTTCAAAACAGAACCACGACATAAAAAATACAGTATCAATATTTTAATTAGATTTAACTTAAACTTAAACCTTTACGCTTCTATGTGATATTAATTTTTGAAACATTATCTGTAATAGTATTAAAAAATTATTCGATAGATAAATTGTCTATGGAGGTGCCCGCCTACTATAAAATAGTGTCCGCTCACTTTCACACACGATAAAATAGCAGCCGCCCGTTTTTTAAGAGAATAAAGTGACATTAATGTAAAAACTTTTCATGTCAAATTAACATAGATGAGTTAATATTGTATTTATAATGAATACATATCATTTGTTTAAAAAACCAATACATAAACCAACATTTTATACTTCACAAACGTGTGTGTTAAAAATATGTTGAAAATAAAGTGTTTGCTCGACTTTTGATAAAGAACATGGTTCGTTTCTCACGAGTGAAAAAACAAGACTAAACGTAGCTTATAATTAGTAAAATAAGTTGGGTTCTCTTCGGTTTTATTTAAAACGTACAAAAAACAAGTTTTGACATTCTAAAACGGAAATAGATCTTTGTCGTCCAATATTTGAATCGCGTAAGATAGATCGTAAACTAATAATGACATTTGACAATTCGGTGACACTTGTTCACCCCGTTGACACTTTTTATAACCAGTCTTCTGCTGATCCACAAAAATCGATATCCTAAATTGATCGTAACTTTGATCGAGAATTTTGTTAGGAAGAGCGAATTTGTGCATTTGAACGGTGTTGAGATATAATTCGACTCAACAGTTGCTAAGTAGAGTTGGGAAGAACGGCCGTTACATTCTATAACACTTTGGCATTATGTAAAAATCATTCGTTACTTCCATAAATAATATTATATATGATATTAAGGGAATTTATAGGTGATGTTCCCTCCTTACTACGCTAGCTTGGGCCGCGTTATAGCAAATAGTCCACTTCGGTTTGTGATTATACAAAATAAGCTATTTTCTGAACATTCGAGTACATGTAGTTAGTAATCTGCATTCCATAAAGGATAAAAAGCTATGTCTTCGCTAAGAAAAACGAACCACAAAAATCAATTGAAGATTGTTTATCAAAACATATTTTTTCCATTAATTTGTTATGAAACTTGTACGTGATATTAAATTTTCAAATTTACAATGCACGATAATTCATACCCGAACATGAAAAACTGCACACAGCCTGTCTTTGGCCATGGAGCATCATTACATGCCACTGTGTGTAGTATGCATTACATTATATAATAAAATAAATACTCAGCATTTATATGTATATAAATCAATGTAAGTTTGTTTGTTTGTTTGTTTGTCCTCGATTTTCTCGAAAATTACTTGGCCGGTTTTGCTGAAAATAGCACAATTTGTTCTTATTAGGAGGTCCCGGAAGATTTAGAGAGTAGTTTGAATGAAATCCAATACGTAAAACTGTCGCTAAAACGTTTTAAAATTAGTATGAAAAACATTGAACCTGCCATGTTTTATTTAGGTTAGCCATAGATATAACACTCTGGTTAGCCACAGATTGCATATTCAAAAGAAGAAGGTTTTTTTGGGTAGAATATTTTCAAAATGGAAAACACGAGTAGGTACATACTTAACAACTTTATGATTTAGATATATTTTGAAAAAAATAACGTTTGGAATGAAATAAAACATTCAAATGAATGTTTCTTTATTTAGAGATAGTTACTTTCGCTGTCAAATCAATTATTGTACCCGAGCAAGGCCGGGTACACATCAGCTAGTCTAATATAAAAACAATTCAGGGGAAGTAAAATTTACGCAATACATTATATATAATTAATTTTACTTAAAAAAATATAGGTAATATGAATTGGAAGAAAACACAGAAAAAGACAGGTTGCTACAACAGAGTATGTAAACGTCAGTAGTAGCAACCGATACTCAATCACGGAACCTCTACTCTCCCGGAATAACGCATCTATCCACTGTGCTAACCAAATCTATTTCAATTCCGTTATTTTTATCAACTTGATTTTTCATCTTTCATTTTATATAAATCGAAATTTATTTTTTTTTCTTCATATTCTGTGTTTTTTTCCGTTTCATTTGGTATTATTATTGATTTGTTTTAATAAATAATATTAATGTTATTATTTCATGCAGATATTTGGGGCTTTTTGCTAAGTGCTTTTCTTTAAATCTCCGGTGATTTGGCAATTTGGCTTTTGGTTTGGGACTGTGGGTTAGATTTTGACCAAAAGGAAAGGAGCGAAGTCCGAAAATGACGAAAAACAACGCTGCTCATTGGTCACTGCTAAATGCTGAGATATTTCTTCGGGAACCGCACCATTAGTAAGTGCCAAGCGTGGAATCTGAACCAGACAATGCGCTGAGGCACTGAGGTACCACTTACTCTGAACACCGCTTCTCATTTACGAATGTAAAGAATTGTTGTACAAATCGAACAAAAAATTACTTTCAATGTAAAGTCTCATCCAATATGATATAGCTTTCCTAGATATAGATTTAAAAAAAGAGAGAATGCAGGCTCACTTCGCACAAGTTACGAAAAAACTATTAATTAATAATAATTTGCAACTAATTTATTTAACCTACAACTAAGACTTATAACTAATAACTTAAAACTAAGATTTATTACTGGAAGCTTATAAATAAGATTTATAAATAATAACTTACAACTAAGATTTATAACTGGCAACAATAGCAACAAACTACTGAGACTTGTAACTACTGACTCATATCCATGACTTATAACTAGCGATATACAACTAAGACTTGTAACTAGTGACTCATATCCATGACTTATAACTAGCGATATACAAGTAAGACTTATAACTAGTGACTTATATACATGACTTATAACTAGCGATATACAACTAAGACTTATAACTAGTGACTTATATACATGACTTATAACTAGCGATATACAACTAAGACTTATAACTAGTGACTTATATCCATGACTTATAACTAGCGATATACAACTAAGACTTATAACTAGTGACTTATATCCATGACTTATAACTAGTGATATACAACTAAATCTTATAACTAATGACTTATATCCATGACCTCTAACTAGCGATATACAACTAAATCTTATAACTAGTGACTTGTATCCATGACTTATAACTAGCGATATACAACTAAATCTTATAACTAGTGTCTTAAAACGAATAAATATTTATGACCTAGTGGGGCTATTCACAATACTGCTATATGACTTGCAAATATGACTTAAAACTAGAGACACATTATAACGAACTATTTACATTGACAAATACATCTTAAAAGTATAAAAAAAACGCTGAAATAGTGTAACAAATGAAAATAGCATTTTGTAGATAATCAAGAAGAATAATTAATTAAACGACATAATATGTAAATCCCTCGAACTGGGTAAACAAAACAGCACTGACAGCATACGGTCATTATTCTGGAAGTCTTTAGTTTTGCTCAGTTGAGCTGTCAATCTCTCGCCAACCATATACTATTTAAGGGGGAGAGGGAAGTCAGAGAGGGATTATTTATTAGTTCGAAATAATGATAATATTATTACGCAAAACAATAAACAAAGTGTTTTTAAAGAGAAAAATAATTGTTACATTTTTTTTTATTTAAACGTGCCTAAATTTTTTCTGTGTAAATTCATTTTGTGTGACCGTATGACGTTTGTGTGACGTCACGCGGTCATCGCGCGAACCTAAGTTTTTGTTGGTATACTTGTATTTAAGTTAGAAGGACAACATTGATTTTTTTTTTAAATGTACTGGATTTCTGATTTGTCACTACTCCTAAAACACGATTGCAGTCGTTACACAATATTTACAGTTTGAGCACAGCTCGAGTATCCCTGGAGCGTCTGTTACCTCCACTGCTATCTGCTGCCCCGGTGGCTACTGATTATATTATGCATCGTCGGGTCGGGAGTCTGGTCAGTCTGGTTCTGCAGACAAAATGCATTAATATCATTTGGGTTTGTCAGGAGGTCTGGGGGACCTTAGGCAGGGTGATTCACGGCCACTTGACCTTCAGAAGGGAGTTTAGAGGTCGACAAGAGGTCCAGGGATTGCAGATTCCCTCGCAGGTTACTATTTAATTAGGCTTAACAGGTTTCAGGATGCAATATGTCTTTTCAAATAAGGGATGTTCATGTTAATGTTTTCACAACAACAGTAACAAAAATCAGTTACATCGGTGGATAATAGTGAGTAATAGGTAATATGTGAGTGATAGATACTCTCAGTACTCCTCCGGTGAAAGACCGCCAGAGGAGATCTCTTTTTTGGAAAGAATTCGTGAGAAAATTTCCAGAAAAACCACAATTACAAATTACGACTTCATTATTACTCCACATATTAATTACTACTGAACGATTATTTTCTTGTGTATGAGAATAATACTCGGCGAAATACATATTCAAAAGTAGCTATAATGTTAGATGTTATTAATTGTTTTTTTTATCTTCAAAAGATGTTAAATCTTTTTGTGGAGTCATATTTATTAAAATAATAACAATTACTTTGTTCAAAACCACAGTATTTAATATGTAAATACCTACATGTTTCAGAAGCAAAGCTCCCCTCGTTAGGATGAACAATATACCAACGAGAAATAATGACAAGTATAGACAAATCATAAGAAAAAATAAATAATAAAACACAAACAAAAATAAAAAATAATTGATGAAAGTAAGTAATTAATTAAAAATGTAAAAATAATTGAAAAATATCAAACAAAAATTTGTATTAGAAATTTTAAAAATAAATTATTTTTATTACTAACATAAATAAAATAAAGAAAACAGCAAGATAAAAAAAAACAGTAATAGTTATTATTTTTAAAATTTATATTACTACAATTATAAATGTAGCTATTCATGGGAAAATAAATTTAAGAGAGAACTATTTATTAAATAAAAAACATAGTTATCTATATTAATAGTTAATTTTAGAATTTTGCTTCTGAAACATGTTGATATTTATATATTTATATTTTAAGTTATATATGTAATAATAGTATCCAATATTTTATATAAGTTATAACAATTAGTAATATGTAATAAAATCCAATAACATGTAAGATGTAAGTAATTGGTTACTTTGTAAATGGCTGAAATGGCTAGCCATCTCTGGTGACCAGATCTGAATAGCCAGGAACTTTACAACCTTTCTATTTCCAATCCCCCTCCCTTTCCCACCCCTTCTGCCTCACAACATACCCCAAATGATGATGACATACTAATAAAAGTTTTCTTTTCCTTCTTTTTTTGCCACAAATTGAAATAATGATATCCTCATTGAGATCTACCATCCATACATAGTTCCACTTGTCTATCGGTCCTGAACGAATAATATACTCGTATAATAATTGGTACTACATGGCATTGCCATCTATAGAAGGCGAAACTAAATTTGTATTTTAGATGGATAATAGGAAACAGTGAGGTTAAAGATTTGATAATTTTTTATAACAGATATAGGCAAATAAATTAAAACATTGTACTTTGAATATATTTGTGCACAGCGACAGTGATTTAAAATGGTCTGACATGGTTTGGAACACCCGCCCTCAGTCCTTTCTCAAACCGCAATAGTTCCACGATACAGTACGCAACTACGTAAACAAGAATTTCTTAAAAATTGTGCTGTTGTACCTTACAGTATTTTTTTTCTGAAAATTACGTAACTAGGCGTATTTTTGGGAAATGGAAAAATGAGCGTGGAATAATCAATTCGATCAAAATAAATTCTGTAAATATACAAAAAGCCAATTAATTATATTTCGAAATCATCAATCATTATTATTATAAACAAAATTGTTTACTCCGTTATATTAATTATATACAGTGGGAACTTATACCCGCTAAGCCACTGCAAGTAGCTTGTCAGCAGGAGTTTATTTCAACAATATAATATAATACAACAATAAATTACAATCATCATACAAATGTAGGGCAAAAATTATTATATTTAGGCGCATGCATCTTGTGCTGTACGTAAGTTGAAAAAAAAAATTAAAGAGAAAAAATAATGGTAAAAGCATTACAGATTTGTTATTGAGATACTAGAGTCCAATTTTATAACACCGATTTAAATAATATTATAAAAATGTCAATATCATAAAAAATATCAAAATTATAAAAGTACCAATATTATAAAAGTATCAATATTATAAAAATATCAATATTATAAAACATCAATACTTTTAAAAATATCAACATTATAAAAACATTAATATTACAAAAATATAACTATTACGTAAATATCAGAAATATCAAAGCATCTGTAAGTATTAAATAGATTAAGAAATAAAAATTTAAAAGATATATACATAAAACAGCAGTACAGGTTGGTTACAATGAGGATAGACTTAAATATAATAGTAACACCGTAACAGTAAGTACACCAGATATCTAGGAGCTATACAACCATGGAGACCGTCATATTTGTTACCATCAATACACAAGGTTACTTTCCAAAAGCCAACACTTTAACATCAGTGAGAATTTCATCATAGGACAATTGTTTTTAAATTCGTACGGCAATTTGTTAAATATAAATGGTACAATGTATTCAAGGGTTCGTTGACCATATTTATTTTGAAATATTGGCACTATCATTCCTATATTTTGTGTGAAACGTGTATTGTGTACATGATCCACCACTGCCTTATACGGACTTTCAGATATATGTTGCAGTAGAATTTTATGCCACAAAAGACCACGAACAGGTAATACATTAATTGATTTGTACATGATATCAATGTCTCGCCTTTGGTTAAAAACTGTTTTACTTACTAACAATTTTAACCATGGCGTTTTGAATCAGCTGTAAATGTTTTATGTTGGTCTTACAGGAGTGTCCCCAAGAAGTTATACCATACCTTATAGTCGATTCTGCTAGAGACAAATAAATTAGTTTCATAGTTTTTATAGGCACATATAATTTTACCTTGTGGAGTCTTCCTACAATGGCTCGAAGTCGCTTACAGAGGTTGGAAATTTGTACGTCCCATTTCATATTACAATCCACCGTAACACCTAGATACACCTACTGGTTGACTAGTTCGATACTTGTACACGCGCAGGGCTGTTTGGTATTATTGTGAATGCAATTAAATGAATGGGATATGATTACAGGTGCCTCGCTGTACCTTGCATGCGGGGATCTTATATGCATCAATTTCGTTTTTTTAGCATTGATTATTAGACCAGAGTCATGTGACCATTTTAATAAGGAAATAAAGTCTACCTGTAACAATTTTATTGCAGTATCCAAATTTTCATGGGATATTATAAGTGCTGTATCATCAGCGTATACATAATGTTTAACAAACGAGAATATTTTGTTCATAAGTGATACAAAGATAATATAGAGCGTTGGACCTAAAATTGACCCTTGTGGAACTCCTGTTTTGACATCTCTTCTTTTACTAAATTTGTCTGATATTTTTACCTCGATTTGGCGGTTGGCTTACCCCTCCTTTTTTGCCTCCAAAATATTTAACAATTTCATCGGGTCTTTAGTATCAAATGCCTTTGAATTGTCTATAAACAGTACCAAAACATGTCTTTTATTATTCAGTTCATTATTTATATAGTTAGAGAAATCCTGAAGTAACATTTCAGTACTTTTTTTTTTTTGAAAACCAAATTGATTAGGATCTATTAAAGAAAAGCACTCCAAGTATTTGGTTAGTTTTAAAGATATGTATTTTTCAAGAATCTTTTGTAGAGCGGGTAATATACTAATCGGTCTATAGTTTCCTATATCAGTATGTTTCCCATTTTTGTAAATAGGTCTGATAATAGTACATTTGAGTTCATCTGGTATCACAGCTTGTGTTAAAATTGTGTTGATCAGATGGGTTAATATAGGACCCAAAATATCTATGTGTCTTTTTATGTCAAACATTCGGATATTGTCTATGCCAGGGGACTTTGAATTTTTGAGAAGTTTGACTATACTCAGTATGTCTGCGAGTGATGCTCGTGGTATATACAAACTTTGCGGTGACTCTATCGGGACAATATTTGACGCCTTAAAATCACATTTATGAACCATTGAGGCTATGTTATCTTAAAAATAATTAACAAATTGGTTTGTAACATTTTCCGCAGATTGATTTTTTAACATAAACCTACTAATTACATCGTCACAGTTACTCTTTGTCCTACGTCCTAGAATTTTATTTATTTCATCCCATGTTTTTTGATATCTGAAAAATTATTCTTAAATTTATCATTGAAAAAGGTTGTTTTACTTTTTATTATTAATTTAGTAACAAAATTACGAAAAGATTTGTATTGTTTTTCATAAATTGCATTTGTTGGGGAGCTTTTCCACCGCTTAAATAAAGAATCTCATTTTTTAATGTGTGATAGAATATCTTCTGTCATCCATTCTTTTATAATCCAAGGTCTTGCATTGGGTTTTACATCTATAAATATTTTACTATTTTCATATACTTCGTTAAACTTGCTTTTTATTTGACTATATAAATTATTGCAATCATTTGTCTGAAGCAAAGCATTCCAGTTATAATTTCTAATTGAAAAATCTATTCGTTTTTGAGATAAAATTGAGACTTTCCGCCCTTTATTTATAGGCCGTTTATTAGTTTTATAGTACGGAATGTTCACAGCTGTTGCAAAGTGGTCTGCAATGATGAAGTCACAAACACATGCGTAGAGTATGTCAGTTTCTTTGTGTTTGCTATTATATCTAACAAAAATATGATCCAAACATGTTCGTGTCATTTTACCATTTGCTATAGCTTCCCTTGGAACGTCGTTTATACATTTTGTAAAATAGTTATTTGAAAGAGCATTTTCATAGTGAATAATCACAGGATCTATATAATTTAACAAATCAATATTTATGTCACCAAATATTAGCATATTTTCATTAGGGTTTGAACATTTTGTTAATATTGATGAAAGTTCATTGATAAATGATTGTTTACTAAGATTTGGTGGTCTATATATTGCTAGTACATTGAGTATAGAATTATTTGGTAATGTTATTATACA
The DNA here is from genome assembly GCA_022606495.2 of Halesus radiatus. Classification (NCBI taxonomy): domain Eukaryota; kingdom Metazoa; phylum Arthropoda; class Insecta; order Trichoptera; family Limnephilidae; genus Halesus; species Halesus radiatus. The sequence continues at coordinate 88,355 of JAHDVE020011437.1, read as the reverse complement.
GGAAATATTCTCGAACAACTTTGTTTCAAGTAAATTTTGGGTGAAAGGTAAAGTATCCCGAATATACAAGGTTATACCCCCTCCAGATTTGGATGTGCGACAGTAACTAATGCTACTGTAACCGGGAATTTCGAAAAGACAAGTATGTTCCCTTTTTATTGAAGTTTCACATAGCATTAGGATATCTATATTATTCCAACAATTTTGGAGGTTAGCATGTAAAACATCCCAGTATTTAGATATGGATCGAATGTTTAGTTGAACACAAGTAAAATTACCTATATTATGGCCAATTTTATGGTTTTCCGTCCACTGTTTCAAGTCATTAGTCCTCGTGTAGATAACATCACCGTCGTCATCAATGTATTTATACGCCATAATCGATGGTGGCAAAGTCCTTGGAAAGAGCGGCCTTATAAGCTGGGCAGGTGTCCTTGTCTCCAGTTGAATGTCCAGCGGGCTTGCCAAACCTGGTAGAGGTGGCACATACTGGCTTGGCGGCAGCTTTTGGGCAATCTGTCCTGGCATGACCTTCACCTGCACAATGTCCACATCTTTGCTGGTCCTTGCAGAACTTGAAGGAATGTCCGATCATTTGGCACTTGGAACACACTGTAAGCCCAATAAAGTCACGAACGCGGCACACATTCCAGTCAACAAAGACCTTTCCTTGCTTCACCAGCACGTGACGTAGATGGGCAGGCACCTCGTAGACCCGGTGGCATGTCGATCCTGTCCTAGCACCAGCTAGATGACTTAGCTTGCACGTTTTCACTGTGGGTTCTAAGTCTGCGTTTTCCTGGATTCCCGTTAAGGCACTCCTGAGAAAACACTCATCTATAAGGTCCCGAGGAACATTAAAAAATATCACTCGTGGATGTCGTTTTGTGGGTAGTCGGGCACTTAGAGTAGCCGAGTTTGCTAGACATGGGGTTTTGAGTATTTTTTTCCCGGTCTTCCCGAGTAGCGGTTTGGATAACTATGCCTTTGTTACGGATATTCCTTATACCCGTAACGCGGATTCCATGCTCAGATGATCGTAAGACGTCCTTCAGGATTCGTTTCATCTTAAGTCTAAAAAAATTTTCACCAAAAATAAATTAGTTACGCAAAGGTAGCCCAAAATAAAGCACTATTCAATCATTTAAAAGATATAAATATAAAAAAAGCGTTTTGGAGGAGCTGGGATTTGAACCCAGGACTTTCAGCATGCGAAGCAGACACTCTACCACTGAGTTACACCCCCGATGGAACGGGGCGACGAAATAAGCTATGAGTACGCTGCCCTTAGATATATATTCTATGATCTGAGGCACTGCCAGACTAGAGCGTTTTCCAATTTTCCTGCCGTCTCACTAACACTAATGGGCGGATTGCATTCGAGAGAGTCGATATGTTTGTTACTGAGACGTCACAAATCTATTAAATTGACTGATATAACGAACTCCAATAAAATAATGAACACAAAATATAAAAACCATAAAATTCAAAATGAGGTTAGGAAAGGGATAAGGAACTTTCCTTTAAAGGGACCAGAATATGCGTAATAATGGCGTTTATGATTTTATATGAAAAGATTGAGATTGCAAACGATTGATTAATTGTAATCCTTACTTTATGAAACGTTGCTATCGCTTACTCAATTACACCACATATTAATATGATGATCCGGTGCCCGACGAGCAAATGAATGAAATCATGTATTTGTTTTGCGTACGTGAGAGATAAAAAGTTAAACCGTCATCTTCTAATTATTTTTAACCATCATCAAATACTGCCAACATAAAAATAGAACCACGGTGCTGTATTGGATGATGAAATGTAATTTTTTTAAGCCGAGGATTCTTCGGGACTTGTGTTAATTAATTTTGAAGAAAGGAGTTCAAATTGCTGATTTAACTGGGCATTCAGCACAACTTACAGGTGACCGTTTAAAACCATATTATGATCGGATGGTGTCCTGATTAGGACAAGGACTTCTCTTTCCTGAATCAGTGCTTAGAGGTCACCTGTCACTCGCAGGTAAGATGGGCTAACGATTAAAGGTAACTGTTGGCTAAAGATGACTACAGATAACTGAATACAAATCTAAATAAATTTGAGACCTATGTTCGAAGTAGGATGCCAGAAGGCTCACGGAGAAAAAGTAAAACTATTTAATTAAATAACGCTTAGTTCCGTCTAAAAGAATTATAGTGCCATTTAATCGTAACTATAAAATAGAAAATTTGTTCGTATGTCAATATATTTAAGTACCTATAGGTAATACAAATTGGAAAAATGTCTTTGGATGCACAATTTGAAAATAATAATAAAATAACAATTGGACAATTTGTATTGCACAAATATTACTTCCTAATTTTTATCTAATTATGCACAAACACATACAGAAACCATACTTACCTGACAGATCGCCCAAATAAACCCAGTTTTATTGGAAAATTTAAGCTTCGAGAAGATACAACTTTTACAGTTATTTTATCCTTCTTTACTAATTACTGTTGACATTACATTTAATAGCAGATTACTTACAAAAGAAGAGTTCGTATTTATTTAAAATAAACTAAATTTTTATTTTTCTATTTTCGGACTGGAGAATTTTTATAAAATTACCTTAAAAAGCTGATGAATTCTACATAGCAATATAGCATAAATACGTAATTAACGATCGTTATTTACATTTTTTACCTATTTAGTTATTTATAATATCGCAGATACAATATGTGGAAAGTTTCTGATTTTTTGTAAAGCAGTAGCTCAACGCATTGTGCACCAGTGCGTAAATTAATTTTCATATTCTATGAGCGACTTTAAGTAAGTACAACCGGCTAGCCTAGCTAATCAATTTTTGTTTGCATTTCTTTAATTTATGGTTATAATGAAAAGATGAGTTTTAAGTTTGGCTCTGAATTCTTTCGAGTCTTCGATCATTCTTAAATCATGTGGCAATTTATTCCAGGATTTAGATCCTGACACTCCGAAAGCACGATCACCGAACTAAGTATCAGGTGTGCGCTATAGTTTTTTCAACTTTCCGATAGCTGATGACGCTGCTAACCTAAGGGTTGACTGCCGTGAATTCGTATTTTCAGGAATACACAGTTCCGATAAGTAAGTCGGAGCCATTCGGTTAACGGCATATGGTAAGCCTTGAAAATTGATATGAAACGACATTAACGCCCCCTAGTGGCTACAGTCGTTTGTAGTAGGAATTTTGACCTAAATCCACCTTCAAAACCTTTCACGATGATTTGCAAGATGTCAGTATATTCGGTATATATTTTCGAATTCCAAAAAAATTGTTAATTTTAGTTAGGAATGGTAAATTTGTCACCTTTCACATGTGACCTGTCTGTGTAATGGTCAGAGGAGTCGCTTTCTATTCGGACTATCTGGGTTCGATTCCTTACCTTTCTAATGTCTTTTTTTTAATTATTTTTTTATACTATTGTATAAATTTAAATTAAATTAAAAATGTAAATCTTTATGTAAATTTTATTGGGAAAACATACTATGAATCTCTGAACGCAAATGGAGAATAGTTCAAATAACCACCGTTAGACGGAAATTTACGAACGTCTCGCCGAAGGGAACACGAATGAATGATTCAAATAACCACCGTGGCGCTGCGTTCGCTCTAACTTTCTGTCGCGAAATAAAAACAAAATTTGTGACTTGACAAAAAATAATAGGTTAATTCTAATTTGATGATTTGCCGTTTTTTTGTGAAAAATCACCTCCAGTGTACATCCATGTTAACTTTTCTTTTTACTGTGGCCGTTTTTTTTTCGCCTTTTTTATGTTACACGTATTTATTGTGTTTCGTAAAACTCCATTTAATTTAATTTTTAATTTTAAGAAAATAAATTTAACAGTGTTATTAAAATCTGCAGGTATTTTAGTTTTTATTATTGTGATAGCTGTTTCAGCGTTCAAACTATTTTCAAACGGTTTTGAAGGTCGAAAAAAGCTGTCACAAAAAATAAAATGGAGTTCTACGAAACACAGTAAGTACGTAACATATAAACGGCGATAAAAAAAGTTCCTATAAATACGTCATCGTCATCTTACGTCAAATAAGTTTTAATAAAAAATAAAAAAAATAACAATATTTATAGGGATTGAACTATGACCCAGCGATTGGAAGGCCGCTATTCTAACAACTAGACCACCAACTGAAATAAGAGTTGAGACAAATTTAATCTATTTAAGTGAAAATAAATAAATTTTAGACGCAAGTTTAAAAATGAATTCCTGACACGTATTTAAAATAAACGTTAGTACGCGTTGTCACCGCATAGCAATAACATTAGCAGCACCTGACGGCCAAAGAATTCATTGATTTATAAACCGGCCTTTCTGAATGAAATGGTGGTTTAAAAATCTCAAAATACTTTTAAAAACTGGAGAAAAATAATTTCCATCATCTGCAAGTAAGTTTTTTTTAATAAACTTTACGTAACTTTTTTAAGCCGCATTTAAAAAAACATGAACGTTAGTGTTCATAAAAGATTTAAACTGCACCCAATTTTGTTTTTTATTGGAATTTTTATGACCGCATGTTGAAGAAAAACGTTCAAAGGATTTTTTAATGATATTCAATATTTAAAAATATTTTTTAAAACAGACGTAGAACGGTCAGAAAAAGATTATATTTCTAATTTGATTTTGATGAATGCTAAACCTATGTAAATTTTAAAAATATATAATTCATATTTTTCTCCTTATAAACATCATGTTTATGGTATTGCGTAATAATATTATCACTATTTCGGAATAATAAATTATTCCTCTCCACCTTAAATGACTCCAGCAGTTTTTGAGAAGATCTGAAATGCGGAAATATTTGGACACGCCGGTGATAAATACGAGTATTACCGAAGCGTTTGGATCAGCATTTGTTAGTTTGATATTTGGTGAAACATATGCTCGTATTCCGTTTTTCGTTGCAATAATCGAGACGTAAAACAACGTACGAATTGACTACCAATTTAGTCGCCTCTGTTCGCAGGTTTCTCCGTACTGCTTCGAAAATTCTAAATGAGTTCATTGTCAAAAATTTCAGATCCTAACGTTCCTTATTCGGGACAGTATAATAATGAAATGTATTTATAGAACCTGGAATTATTCATTTTTCATTCATTCATTTCATTGCCGGCAACCCGGGCGTTTATTGGCATAAATTTAAACATTTACATGTACTTTACCCGTCTCACTAGACGATGTCTATTCTGAAATGGGTAACAATAAAAATAAATGTGTAGATACTCATATATAAATGAATAAAAATGCTTAAAAACATATAAGGAAGAGTGTGAAACATATTAAGTAAAATTATAAATACAAAGTTTAAACAGTGTAAATGCAAAGCTACAAAATTTTTTTTTAATTAAAAACATTAAAAGGATTATTCAAAAGTGCATAATAAAAATGTTTAAATTTAAAATATATTTAACAGTAATACGAATAACAATATCAGATTAAGGGGAGTTTGCAAGTAAGTTTTTTAAAATGCAATTCCTTTGACGTTCATTAGCCATGTATTGAATATTTTATGTAACCATTTTAGGTTGTTTTGCGTTATATGTTGAGAGGTTTCTTTTAGGAAGATATTGAATATGAGAGGTGCGAGGAAGGATTCGTGTTTCTTAGCAAAAGTGGATTTAATATTGGGTACTTTGAAATGATTGTGAGATTTAGCTCTCGTGTTTTGTGAGTGAGATGTGTAGAAAGGTGACGATTTCATGCAGTTATTATAGATAATTTTTTTTATTAAATAACTTTCTTATGTCAAGAATACTATTTGTAATTAATAGGTTTTGTGTAGGATGCCGATATGGTTTTTTGAACATGATTCTAATTATTGTTTTGTGAGATGTGTTCAGCGCCTTAATGTACGAGTATGTGTCTGCAGCTCCACCCCATGCTGATATTCCATAAGTTAAAATGCTTTGACAAAGGGCAAAGTAAACATTTTTTTAATCGTTTTAATGACATGATGTTTCTTATTGTTTTAAAAATATAAGATAGTTTCCGGCTTCTCTTTACATATTAGAATACTTAAAGCAATTTTATATTGTTCTTTTCTTAATAACATAACAGTAGTTATGAAGGAACGAACTATAGGTAGGTGCTTAAAATAAACATCATATAGATAAATGTATGAATTAATTATGAAGTAATCTTTGTCATTGAAAGAAGAGAGAACCAACAGCATGAACAGTTACAAGTAAAGAAGGGGAAAAGAAAGCACGAAGGTTTACCGAGAACATGTTGAGCTATTCCTTCAATATTTTATTTTGTGATTTAGTAGAATATCAATCTCACCAAAAACGATTTTTTTTTAAATTAAGGCTATCATTGGCAATCTAATACCTAGTGTTTTTTACTCCCGTCTGAATGCAATTCTCCACGTAGGCCAAGTCTTCCCTGAAACAAAAGCCCGCTGCAGCATCTCGCAACATCTAGTAACGGTGATAAATACAAGAAATAAAAATGAAACATACTCGTACAGGCGCACCCGAGGTCGTTGCTTCGTAATATATTTTTTTCAAACGAAATTCGTCTTCGAGTCATTACCATCAACTGGGTGGCGGAAAAAACTGCGAGCTGCAGACCGTTTTTTTTATCCGGCAAATTGTTCTTGTAAGTATGCTCCTAAAAAAACAGCGCATTCTTGATATAGGTTTTTTTACGCAGTGCAAAGTTAACTATTTGCTTGTCGTAGGGGAATGCATATATCGATCATATTATATAGTACCAAATTAAATTAAACGAACTCATCGATTTATTGAAACATTATAATTTTCAAGTGTAATTGTTGTATAGCTTAACTTTTGTTTTTTTTAAATTCGTGTTGATATTATTTATTTATAAGATATGTTTATACTTAAGCTAAATAAAGCATTATGATCCTCCCCACTTATACTCCTCTATGTTTGTTAAGTTTTCCTATGTTATATATGTATTTGTATTGTAATTTTTGCTTTATCCGAGTATTATCGTCCAACCTAGTTATACTTTTATCCTCTTAAGGTGGAGAGGAATAATTTATTATTCCGAAATAATGATAATATTATTACGCAATACCATAAACATGATGTTTATAAGGAGAAAAATATGAATTATTTATTTTTAAAATTTACATAGGTTTAGCATTCATCAAAATCAAATTAGAAATATAATCTTTTTCTGACCGTTCTACGTCTGTTTTACAAAATATTTTTAAATATCGAATATCATTAAAAAATTTTTAACGTTTTTCTTCAACATGCGGTCATAAAAATTCCAATAAAAAACAAATGTTGGGTGCAGTTTAAATTTTTTATGAACACTAACGTTCATGTTTTTTTTAATGCGGCTTAAAAAAGTTACGTAAAGTTTATTAAAAAAAACTCACTTGCAGATGATGGCAATTATTTTTCTCCGGTTTTTAAAAGTATTTTGAGATTTTTAAACCACCATTTCATTCAGAAAGGCCGGTTTATAAATCAATAAATTCTTTGGCCGTCAGGTGCAGCTAATGTTATCTGCTATGCGGTCAGAACGCGAACTAACGAATTTTTTTTAAATAGGTGTCAGGAATTCATTTTTAAACTTGCGCATAAAAATTATTTAATTTCACTTAAAAAGACAAAATTTTTCGCAACTTTTATATCAGTTGGTGTTCTAGTGGTTAGTATAGTGGCCTTCCAAGCGCTGGGTCAGGGTTCAATCCCCATGCATATTGCCATTTTTTTTTTATTAAAATATTTGACGTAGGATGACGATGACGTATTTATGGGAACTGTGGATGTTTGCAAAAAAACGTTTTCGTGCGGGAAAGGTAAGGTATTGCTTTCGAAGATATAGCGATTTAGAACAAATTAAAGAAATTCGCGCGGGACCTTTATTTTCAACGGTCCGCCGGCGCAAAAAAATACCCGACTGAAGTGTGTAAAATACAAATTTTTAATAAAGGGTAAAATACAAAAAACAATCAAAGTCCTCAACTGACTAAAACCAACGCTTGATCAGCACTTATATTTTAGAAATAACACTCGCCCATCAATATCTAGAGATCGCGAGTTCGTTCCCTGGTACGGATATGTATTTTTTTTCAGCTTTAATTCAATTAAGTTTATTGAAAATACGTATATTTGCATTATTTTTTCTTTTTACTATGGCCGTTTTTTATCGCCATTTTTATGTTAGGTTAGTTATTTATATAGGTTATTTTTTGTGACAGCTTTTTTCGACCCTCAAAACCGTTTGAAAATAGTTTTGACCGCTGAACAGCTATCATAATAATTAAAACTAAAATACCTACAGATTTTAATAACACTATTAAATTTATTTTCTTAAAATTAAAAATTAAATTAAATGGAGTTTTACGAAACACAATAAATACGTGTAACATAAAAAAGGCTAAAAAAAACGGCCACAGTAAAAAGAAAAATTAACATGGATGTACACTGGAGGTGATTTTTCACAAAAAAACGGCAAATCATCAAATTAGAATTAACCTATTATTTTTTGTCAAGTCACAAATTTTGTTTTTATTTCGCGACAGAAAGTTAGAGCGAACGCAGCGCCACGGTGGTTATTTGAATCATTCATTCGTGTTCCCTTCGGCGAGACGTTCGTAAATTTCCGTCTAACGGTGGTTATTTGAACTATTCTCCATTTGCGTTCAGAGATTCATAGTTTGTTTTCCCAATAAAATTTACATTAACATTTACATTTTTAATTTAATTTAAATTTATACAGTAGTATAAAAAAATCATTTAAAAAAAAACATTAAATAGGAAAGGAATCGAACCCAGATAGTCCGAATAGAAAGCGACTCCTCTGACCATTACACTGCCAGGTCTCATGTGAAAGGTGACAAATTTACCATTAATAACTAAAATTAACAAATTTTTTTTGAATTCGAAAATATATACCGAATATACTGACATCTTGCAAATTATCGTGAAAGGTTTTGAAGGTGGATTTAGGTCAAAATTCCTACTACAAACGACTGTAGCCACTAGGGGGTGTTAATGTCGTTTCATGTCAATTTTCATGGCTTACCATATGCCGTTAAATGTTATTTAATCATATTTTAATTTTTTTTCATATTTCTAGAGCATTAACTATGTAACAATTTCTAGACATTTTATTTGGAAGATTTTTATTCACTTTGCACATTTATTAGTTAATTTGGGCTTTAACTATGTTACAATTTCAAGACATTTTATTTGGAAGAGTTTTATTCACTATGTACATTTGTTAGTTAATTTGGGCATTAACTATGTAACAATTTCTAGACATTTTATTTGGAAGAGTTTTATTCACTTTGTACATTTGTTAGTTAATTTGGGCATTAACTATGCAACAATTTCTAGACATTTTGTTTTGAAGAGTTTTATTCACTATGTACATTTGTTAGTTAATTTGGGCATTAACTATGTAACAATTTCTAGACATTTTATTTGAAGGGATTTATTCACTATGTACATTTTTTAGTTAATTTGGGCATTAACTATGTAACAATTTCTGGACATTTCATTTGGAAGAGTTTTATTCACTACGTACATTTGTTAGTTAATTTGGGCAGTAACTATGTAACAATTTCTAGACATTTTATTTGGAAGAGTTTTATTCACTTTGTACATTTGTTAGTTTATTCGGGCATTAACTATGCAACAGTTTCTAGGCATTTGGTTTTGAAGAATTTTATTCACTATGTACATTTGTTAGTTCATTTGGGCATTAACTATGTAACAATTTTCATTTGGAAGAGTTTTATTCACTACGTACATTTGTTAGTTATTTTGGGCAGTAACTATGTAACAATTTCTAGACATTTTGTTTCGAACAGTTTTATCCACTACTTATATACATTTGTTAATTGTTTTTGTGTTTAATTCGTAAAACTCGATTTATTTATTTTTTTAAATTAAAAGTAAATCAAATTTAATAATTTTTTTATTAAGTTCTGAAAGTTTTTTTAGTTTATATTATTTTTACAGCTTTTTAATGCATTAAATTTAATTTACACTAGATTTAATCAAAAATAATTAAAAAATTTAAAATTTTTAGAAAGTACATTTCTTACTTAATTTAGGCATTAACTATGTAACAATTTCTAGATATTTTGTTTTGAAAAGTTTTATTCACTGTATACATTTGTTACATATTTAACACCTCTATTTTCTACCGAATATTGTATTGAATTTTATCATTATATGTGCCTTAGTGATAATATTAAAATGTTTTTGTATTATATTCTAAAAAAACTTAATTGGCCACAATGAACAATACGACAATATCGCAAAAAGGGTTCGTAAGTAGGAGATTTTGCATATATATATATTTTTTTTAATCCGATACTTTATGTTTTTTGGCTTATTAAAAGACTCACCAAAAAAATGGCCGGTTAAACGAAAGTGTATTCAACTTGCAGTATTTAATCATGCCTACTTACATATGCAGTCTGTTTAGGGAAATACCCTATATCTGCTTACAATTTGGGAGGCTTATATGGAACTACTTATTGGATAACCAGCACCCCTGCCATACCTAGGTTCACTCCGTTTGAAGTTGTTCGCTGCTTTTGGTATCCGGGTTTACAGGGTGAGGTTTGTCTAGATCTTGGCGGTGGATGCGTTTGACACCTACTGTGTGGCGGGCCAGATCGGGAGAGACTGGTTGAGGGAGACCTTTTGACCTCTCCAGCCTGACTCTCTCAACCCATCGCCTTGCACTGCAGTGGGAAGCATGGATTCATACGTCCGTCACTCCTAGACACATTGACCCCCAGATTCCCACCCACCCATCGTACCTTTTTCTTTCCCAGAACTTCCTCTCCTTCAAATCCCTCCACACAATATCCCCAAAGATGGCATAGGTTAGGTTGGGTGAGGTTAGGTTAGGTTTATTGTTAGTAAAAATATTTTATCTAGCGGATTTCCACTCAAGACGTCTTCAAATATTGACTTTGTTTATACGGCCGCATATCCTCTCTGCATACTTACATTACAAGTGGGCGTACAGCAGAAATAATCCATTAAGGAATCTACTGTCTGAGGGACAACTATCAAACGAATCAGCTGTCGGGGGATCAACTATCCGAGAGATCAATTGTCATGGAATCGAACTCACGACCTGTCGAATTTTTCAATTCCTTGGAGAGTAATAAATGTGTTGGTATTTTTAAAATGTGTTATTTAAAACCAAATCAGAATTATGCTTGAACTAATTGAATAATCATCGTAATCATAACCGCAATCGTTAAACTGAGTAACTTTGTGTCTCTAGTAAATGAAGTAGGTGTAGAAATAAGTTTAGTACTAGACTCGCACCTTGCAAATCTAACCACTAACCACATCATAGTATCTGCCATTATTTGAGAAGATTGCGCCGTTAAAATTCCTGGTGATTTACAAATTACCAATTCGTTTTGCATTCCGTATTCTATCCAAGCAATTATTACAATAGAGAACCGTTTTTTATTGTACTCACGACTTGTGATCCGACGAAGTAGGCAGGTGAAGTGAATTGCACGTAGTTCTCGTGGATGGTTCTAGGCAAACTATCATTTTGGGCATTAACGCGAATTAACTATACCTGTTTATTTTTATTTCATACTAGTGAGAAGCTCGACTATTCAAAATGTGGTTGGTATTGAACCTCCGTTACTCTTCATAGAAAACCCGCAGATGAGATGGATTTTGTATGTTCTTGGGCTGTCAGTCGCGTACATCGGTCGCTGACCATCAGTCACAATGATGCCACAGTGCCCGCAGTGCCTCACCGACGTCGCCCGAGCACAGATGTCTTCAAGTGTGAATTATCATGAACCCGTTTTTTAAATGTATAGTAGCTGCAATTTACTAGAAAAAAAGAAATCAAATGAGAAGATACATACATATAGGAGATATATATGTCCCAAAGAGGAAGGCGAAGATGCACCTCAGAAATAACCCGCTCTGTTTCCATACACATTTCTTAAGACTGTGCACACGGTCACCCATCAGATCACACGATTAGCGCATCATTGAATGATCTCATACAAATAGTAAACGTGTCGGTCGACCGACGGCGTAGCGCTGACGAGCTGAACCGATGGTCCGCATACACAGCGCGTAGCTACTCATTGCTTTGTATAATGTCATGACAAGGACGGGTGTTTTGTTATTAATAAATTAATTTCCTTTCATCTTTTATGAAAACGAGTAAAATCTTCATACATGTTCATTTATTAATAACAACACGTAGTTGAGGATGGAGCTTTACTATCAGATACGTTAAAAATGTGCTTCATTTTTTAGTATGGAATACGGGTACTATTACCATTCCAAAGATTCTTTCTTCCATTGTTGCACTATAGCTTTTTATTCATTCGCCTACACATTACCGTATGCGACTGACGTACGCACCGCACTATTTCCAAGAGACCGATAACAAAATACTGGCAGTAATTCCTGGGGGAAGACGTCCAGTTGTCTGCCCCAGACAAAATTAGGAAAAGCAACTCTAGAGGCTGTGAGAGGAGAAGCTTGGCCTGTAATGGACGGAAGCCGCTGTAGAATCGCAGTATAGGGATGCCTGAAGGCGCTTTGTCGAAGCGATAGTTTCCCTAGGCCAGAGGTCGGCAAATTTTTTAGCCAAAGAGCCAAATATGTACATTAAACGATTTAAAAAATATATATGAGCCAATTCTGTTTTTTTGATTTAGCAAACATTTATTATAATTTCAGCACTTTATTAAATTACGGGTACCTACGCTGAATACAACTTTAAATCATATTTAATAAACATTTTATTCATTGATAAAAAATAATATACAATTATATAATTGAAAATACACCTTGTATACACTTTACTTAAAAAGTATTTTCAATTATATAATTAATAATGATGCCACAAAGTTATCAATCATTTGAAGAAATAATATATAATTAAGGAATCCATAATGAGACATCTTATTCAAAAACCAAAACAAAAACATGAAAACAATTATCTAGATCTATAACAAATACCTAGATCTGTGAAAAAAAAAATTATATTGCAGACAAATACCTAGATCTGTTAACCATTGTTAAAAATAAAATAATTACTATCGTACATTATGATCAAAAACATTATAATAATGAGTTAAGTATTTAAATATTAAGTATTACACTATTACGTAATTATGATGTATTTATTACCTATTAAAATATTAAGTGAGATTTAATTATTTTAATAATGAGAGATTTCTTACAATCAAACTGTTTGATCAGTTTTGTAAGATTTAAGTAACATAAAATATTGTACAAAGAAAAAATGAAAAAACAGATAAAAAATAATATATATTAAATCATGACAATGACAATCATAATAAGTACTTAATGCGAACCATGCCCTTGCCCTTGCATCTCCTTGGAAAGTTTAAGTAAGTCAGGTTTGTATGTTGTTGTTCTTAATTTTAGGCACGATTCCAGGTTGTCATCAATAAGACGACTTCTCAGTTTACTCTTGATAAAGTTCATGCTTGAAAAAGATTGTTCGCATGAATATGTAGAACCGAAAAGGGATAGAACAGAAAAAGCGAGTTTTTTCAGCTGGTCATAAGAGTTGGGAATACTATTCCAAGCGTAGAAATTTATTTATTTATATTTATCATGTTTTCCTTCTCTAGGTCTTTCAAGGTAGACCACGTGTGTTGTAAACTAAGCTCACATTTGTTCTTCTCCAATATTTCTAAATCAACACAAAGACGTTCAAATTTAGAGCACCATATTTCCTTGTTTTTTAAATCCAGCAATTGTATTTCAAAGTTACCAACGTCAATGCCAAAAGGAGAAAAATTCAAATCTGTTATCGAAGCATTAAGAGGATGTTTGACGAATGGTAAGGTCGCTCTGCTGTGTTTAAATTCCTGAAACCTGCTGAGAAATGCTTCTCTCATATTTAAAATGGTTGTTTTGAAGTATTGCTTGTTAATGAAAGTATTATTTTCTTGGCGATGCTTCAGCAGACTCGGAAAGTGAAATAATGTTTCCCTTGCAAAATCTTGAGCAAAGAGGGATAATTAGTTTTCAAATGAAACGACTTCTTCTAACATCGAAAAAATTGTATTTCCTTTCCCTTGTAGTTTATGATTAAACTGATTTAGATAAGACGTAACGTCTACCATGAAATAAAAGTTTTGAATCCACTTTTCGTCTCTTAGTTCTGGATAGTTAACACACTTCTCAAGGAGAAATGCTTTGATTTCTGGAAACAGCGATTCGAAACGCTTTAAAACGTTCCCCCTTGATAATCAACGTACCTTGTTATGAAGCAGAAGATCACCGTACTCACTCTCCATTTCAACTAAAGATTCTTTGAATTGACGATGATTAAGAGCTTCAGCTAAAATGGAGTTAACAATCGTAATCACCAATTCCATAACTTTACAAATTTCTTTTGGAAATGTCTGCGCACAAAGCGCTTCTTGATGAATAATGCAATGATAAGCAAGTATCTCGTGATTATTTTTTTCTTTCAAAAGAGCAACAAACCCCTTTCTGTGGCCAGTCATACTTTTGGCCCCGTCTGTTGAAATCGACACAATTTTTTCGAGAGACATTTGATGTTTATCCATACATTCAATTACAGCGTTTGCGATATCCTCTCCACGCGTCTGACCTTTGAGTGGCAATAATCCTAAAAGTTCTTCTTTCGGACCTGTTTGAGAAATAAATCTTACAAAAAGCGAAACTTGCGCTGTATCATTTATGTCACAAGACTCGTCAACTGCTATTGATAAAGCCGAAACCAATTTTAGATCTTCGATATGCTGGATGGTTATATTCGAAGACATTTTAATTGTTCTATTTTTTATTGATTTGGCAGACAATGGTAACTCTTAATTTTTTTTTTAAATTCCTCCTTGTTCTTAAAATCCCGAAATAGTTCTTCGGATGCCTTTACAAAACAATTTTTAATGTATTCGCCGTCTGTGTACGGTTTCCTTCTCTTAGAAATCTCTTGACTAACAACAAAACTTGCCATATTAACATTACTGAAAGATTGCATCCAGTTGTTGAATACAGAAGTTGATGTCTCTTGAGTATTCTGGAGTTCCTCAACTGCTTTCTTCCTTGCATTACCGACAGGATATTTAGTGCTAAATGAAGTGTGTTTATTTGTAAAGTGTCTCTCCAAATTTGACTTCTTGTTATGCACCAATTGTTCCTTAAAAATAAGACATGTCGGAAGGCCATCTAAGTTTTGAATAAACGCGAAAATCTCGGTCCACTCAACTCCAAATTCACGGTTTTCATCTTCCGTTTTTCTTTGCTTCTTTTTGGTAGCCATGTGAATTAGGGGACCCTTAAAAATATCCCAAAAATATTATTTTTCGCCACCAATACTAAATAACTATCATATTATAATATAATTTTTTTTCAGCCACCAACACTAAATAAATATCATTATAATATAAATGATTATCATATACATATATCAAATAAATATTAAATTAATTATGTAAATACCTGTAGAATGTGCAGCTAGATGGAAAAAAACTTGTAACACCTGCGCGACTTGCAAACACGACAAGCGCCGACAACCGTAACCGTAGCAACGCGACTGGCGAGGTGACTGCTATCCAACGCCAACCAGACTTATTGAAACGCGAGAAGAGTCTCCCTCGCACCGCGCACCCCGCAGTCGTCACCCGCTGTAACCATCGGCGCGTCTTGCGCGCCTGTCCGTGAACATTTGCGCCGGAGCCGCACTTGAGAGGCTAAAGAGCCGCATGCGGCTCCGGAGCCGCGCTTTGCCGACCTCTGCCCTAGGCGAATAGGACAAGGAATGATGTGGAGATGATGATATATAGAATGCTTTCCTGCGTCCGATTTTAGCTCAGCTCGTATTCTAGCTCATCCAGAGCGGGCAGACCTCTTCAGGTCATCAGTTTCTTTTTCTTCTTCTGGTGCCCTCTCCTATAGGAGTATAGCCAAGTACCGTAAATTAGTAATAGAATATTATTGTCTAAATGTTAAATGGCAATACCGCACGGTTGAGCTGACGGCTGGCAGCTCATTTCTCGCAGCGTTCTCTTCCACTCCACTTGAAGGATACATACCTGCTCTCAGCGACTTAATTCCCATTTTAATTGGTATGAAATATCCTGCGATTAAATTGTTTTTCATCATTTTTTTTTATAAATCCGTTTTTATGTATCTTGTTATATATCATGTTTAGTTGCTGATTACAACTTGCTTTTACGTATATTTTGCTTTTTGTTGTTTTCTAAGGATCTATGGTGAAGTGCTATCCTTGTTGCTATTTGATCAATGTGATCCAATGAAAAAAAAAATTTCTGTTTTGATTTTCTTTTCATATTTTGCCTTTGGTTGCTGATGACAACTATTCGAATGTTTTGTTTACTTTTGCTTCTATCTTGTTTATCTTAATTTAGAGATTTATTATTTTTGGTTTAATTCCTTTAAAGGGTTGTACTTATAAACGGGTTACCGCTAGTCTGGCGGAACTGAACTGATCTCGTTCTGTATTGTCCACCTCCCTCTATGTGGGAGTGGAAACTAATCCGTGTCCCTGCAATTCTCTCATATTTTTTTTTTATACATATTACTTTTGTCGGAATGGACACCGGCCGCACCCTTGCGCACTTCCCAATGGGCACGCTTTACCGGCTACTGTTTTCCCCGTCTCCTCAACCTAGCGGCACGCTCCCGGCCATCGGGATTCCCTCTATATCCCTAGGGTCTTCAGGTTTCTCTCACTCCACCTCCCAGATACATTCTTCTTAAGGGATACTCCGGGTGACTGGTGCCATGCTTCACTGAGATGAGTGTCGGAAGCAGGAAGTCGCCTTGCATTGCTCTGGAAGGAATGCCCTGGTTTCGGGGCTACGGTCTGTTTTGGATATAATTTTGTATTGAGTTTCTTGTTTGTTTATTCATAGGTTTATTGGTACACTCCCGCGATCCATCTTGTATTATGCCGGTTATCGACATAATGAGCCGCTAAGGGCTATATTTTGTAGTTGTCAGTATCTGTACTAACCAATTTGATGTGCATTTGTGACTAACCTCCTTCTGTGTGAAAGCTGTGCAGGGACACTTGAAGGTTTAGAGTCTTTTAAAAATTATAGATTCGTTTAATTTAAAAAAATAGAATCCTTGTTGTGCACCCTGTAAGAGTAACCATAAGTTACTTATACCGGGGTGGGAAAGTAATGCGTAACCTCAACTGATGTAAAATTAACCGTTAATCAATCAATTTTAACAGCGTTGAACTCTCTCTATCTTGATTCCACATTTCACCCTACGTTTTGTTAAATATACCCACCCAGGGCAATCTTCACAGTACAGGCTGCTGCCCAGAACTATCCGAAACTACACGTAGCTTATGAAGCCATAAAGTGCGGCACCTTCCATCAATCTTCCCCTATATTACCCAATTGGGTAATTTCGAATTTTTCCTTTCTTATAAAATGATTATGAGTTTTCCTCTCTTTTACACTTATTAATATTCTAGTTATAATAATTAAACAAAAAATTTTTTTTAGATATCCTATGTTACTTTAATAATAATAATAATAATGTTTTAATTTATAAAATAAAACAATAACTTTGTTTTACATCACTTTTATTTATACTTTAACCGACCGGGTTTCGCTACTACCGTAGCTTCTTCAGGGCAGTATACAACTAAACTATGAACTAAGATGCACATGTGTTATGGAATGATACAAACAGGCTAGTGAAGGGCCAAGGGTGGGAGATCAGCAGGTACCTGCTGATCGGGAAGGGAATGTACTTTGTTTATTGGGAATAATTTAAAGATTGGACTTTTATTTAAATTTATTTGATTATTTATTAGTCTACTATTAGTGTTTTTTGCTTTCCTTATTTCTAATGCTTCTAGGTTATCTAATCGAATGCCGGTTACATTTTTATGCAGTAAACTAGTGCCTGTATTTTTATCGAATGTGTGGTCTGTTTCTAAGAGATGGTTAGCAAATTCGGAGAAACCATTATTATTTAGACATCTTAAGTGTTCTTTTACACGGATATTAACATTACGCGACGTTTTGCCTACATAGAACGCCGGGCAATCATTACATTGAAGTGAATAAATGCCTGAGTGGCCTAAACTGTCTTCTTTATCTTTTCCGTTAATTAAAAATTTACCTAAACTATTATCTGTGTAAAATGCTGGTTTAATCTCTGACGGAAGGTTTTTAATGCTTTGTTGGGAAAAGTTATTGATATATAAGATTCTACGCCATTGATACGGTTGATTATTATTATTTGTTATATTATTATTAGGGGGGGTACTGTTGAATAAAAACTTATTTGACGACATTTTTTTAAATTTTTTATTTAGTATGTTAATGACTAAGTTTTCATGATAACCGTTATTTATTGAAATTTGTTTAATTATGGATAGTTCTAGTGAAAAATTAGCATTTGCTAATTTTTCATTTGCACCAATTTGCTAACCATCTCTTAGAAACAGACCACACATTCGATAAAAATACAGGCACTAGTTTACTGCATAAAAATGTAACCGGCATTCGATTAGATAACCTAGAAGCATTAGAAATAAGGAAAGCAAAAAACACTAATAGTAGACTCATAAATAATCAAATAAATTTAAATAAAAGTCCAATCTTTAAATTATTCCCAATAAACAAAGTACATTCCCTTCCCGATCAGCAGGTACCTGCTGATCTCCCACCCTTGGCCCTTCACTAGCCTGTTTGTATCATTCCATAACACATGTGCATCTTAGTTCATAGTTTAGTTGTATACTGCCCTGAAGAAGCTACGGTAGTAGCGAAACCCGGTCGGCTAAAGTATAAATAAAAGTGATGTAAAACAAAGTTATTGTTTCATTTTATAAATTATAATGTCACATCACCAAGTTACCGCTTCATATGAAAATATAATAATGTTTTATTTCAGAAGAACAAAGCGGTGAGTGCAATACTCTGTCTGCCATATAAAAAGAATACATTTTAAGAATAAAAAATTACACGCTGTAGAAATATAATATAAAAACATAAATAAAAATTAAATTAAATTAAAATAACATATTTAACACTTATGCTACAGTGGCCTGAGGGAAATTCTCCATCTACGATGTAGGGGCGCGCTCTGCCACTGGGCGACGGCCTGGACAAGAGTGTTTTCCGATCTCCGGTAGCGCTGACTCGTCCCGGCTATTCTGTGGCGCATCAAAGCAGCGAACCCATGCACCCTTCCCTCTGCGAACATCTGCGAGGCGCTGCATCTTCAAGGGAGGCCGAACAGCGCCCTGTAAGCGTGGTTATATTGCACTCGGAGTGTGTCCATGACGCCTTGTGTATATCTAGTCCATAGTTCGCTAGTGTAAAAGCTCATGCATGGAATATGTCTGGAATAGTTGCTTTTTTACCGGAGGACTGCACCTATTAAATCTCCTGGCGAGCATGTTGGCACGTACGCACAGCGCTCTTCTTTGGCGTTCTATGTCATTTTTATCGTTTGGGTCATCAGTGATGACATGCCCCAAGTATTTGATTTCGCTGCAGATTTCAAGATTGGCTCCGCCAAGACGTATGGGCGGAATGACAGCAGGACCCGTATTTGCCTTGAAAATCAGCAGTCATGATTTTTTTGCATTATATGGTACATCAGCCCGTGACTAATAACGTACGATTCGCATATGGCTCGAAGTTTTCTCATTGCTCTTACCGATGGGGCAAGTATGACCATGTCATGTTGAAAATGTTGTTTGCCAAACTAGGAAATTGGATAGGGAGAAACTCATAGTTATTGGCAAAGTGAAAGATAGGAGAAGCAGGGGAAGATCTAATATCACAAGTGTTCAGAACGTTAGAACATACGGCGCAGGACCGTGAGGAGTGAAGAAGTCAAGTCAACAGGGCAATTGGAGTGAGGTTTATGACTTTTGATATATACCTACTCACCTGACCCTAAGCTCTCTACTAGTATCTATTAAAATAAGCGTCCCATCTAAAATTATTAATACCCTAGTAAAACTATCCCGATAGCAATTCCCAAAGTCAATTATAAATGTCTCATGGTCATTGCTTAAAATATAATGTTTAATGCCACATCCCCTAAATTGTTGACTAATCTGTTGTCCTTGAGTTTGCAAGACTCTTTTAACTATGTCCGCCAACTTTCCAAATGTAACGGTGCAATTATTTGAAAGTTTCCTTTAAAAACCGTATGTCCCTATATCCCAATTCACATTATTCCTACATCATAGCTAGGATCTTGGTACCCTCACTACGTGCCTAATTCATAATTCTTAAATCTAATAAAATACATAAACGAAGTATCGAATACTAAATCTGAAACCCGAGTCAACAAGAAGGAGATTGAATATAATAAATAAGTGAAGAAATAAAGTTATATTGAAGGACCGTTAAATGGTCCCCAAGAACAAGTAATGTATTTAAATCGGTGTTCAAATCCGATAGGTACTAACACTCTCAGCAATGAAGCAGTGACACAAAAAGTTTTTTTTTTAAATCTATTTATATAAAATTGTATGTGTGCTGTCTGTCCTCGATTTTCTCGAAAATTACTAGACCCGTTTTCCTGAAAATAGTTTGTTCTTATTAGTGCCGGAAAGGTTCAGAGAGTGGTTTGAATGAAATCCAATATGTAAAACCGTTGCTATAACGTTTTAAAATTAGTATGAAAAACATTGATCCCGCCGTGCTGTATTAAGGTTAGCCCATAGATATACCACTCTGGTTAGCCACAGATTATATATTCAAAATAGGAAGGTTTGTTTGGATAGAATAAAAATGGAAAACACAAGCAGGTACCTACTTAAGAACTTTTTTTTTTTAGATGTACGAGAATTTTGAAAAAAATAAATGTTCGTAATCAAATAAAAATTTCAAATTGTGTCTTTGTTTAGAGATAGTAATAGTCATCACAGGGCATTACTTTTGCTGTCAAATCAATTATGGTACCCAAACGACAACAAAGAAATCACAACTTCATAACTTTATTCCAAAAAAAAAAACCTAAGCAAGGCCGGGTACAGATCAGCTAGTATTTATATATATATATATATATATATATACATATTCGATTTCCAACTTTAAAATATTGAAAAATATTGAAAACTTGCGACGACTGCTTCACCGCTGGGCACAAAACATATCGTGTTTATAAATTTAAAAAATAAAGTAAATAATCACAATATTTTTAATCAACAAATACCGTGGCATTCAGTCTGGACCGCAAACCTCAGTCAGTGAATCCTAAATTAGCGATAAATGCCGTTTGGCGTGGGCACACGTAGGAACTAGGAAGCAAGCCTAGACAGCGTACAGCGGACAGCGGACAGCGGACAGACACAACATTACATATTCCACGGCACCGACTAGATGTGGTTGGTATGTGGCCTGCCATAAGTACAGGCCAGATAATTACCGATGCGGACATACTAATTTCGTTTAATTCCAAATCGCCGTTCCGTGATGCACTACATAACAGACGTTATTTACGATGTGAACTTGGAGCTTTGGTACAGGACTCGCTAGATAGGCCTACTTTTTAATTTTCAAACATTTTTGTTTTTATTTCTTTGGTATTTTTTAAACATTCGTATTTAAGGATAAACGAAACGTGATACGCGCTCACCGATGGCGCTCATTCAAATAATTGAAGTAACATTTTATATAAAAAAATAAAATAAAACGTTTTACCCCTTAAGGCGATGCAATGGGAAGTAATGAAAAATCATGTGTTTTCGGTTTGAGAATTTGAGAATTTGATGGCCTAGAATATCGTAGATAATTTAATTAAATCCTCCATGTAGAACACACCTTGGCCTTTTGTTTAACCGGGCATTTTTGGTGTGTCTTTTTATAAGCGTAGAAAAAATTAAGTATCAGACATTAAAAAAATGTTTAAAGAGCAAACTCTCCTACTTACGAACCCCTTTTCCGATATTGTCGTATTGTTCATTGTGGTAAATTAAGTTTTTTAGAATATGACCGTAAAATATTTTAATAATTTTTTCTGAGCTTTACAGAATATAATAAGACACGCATTTTGGTGATGGTTTTTTTACGTAAATCGAAACATGCGGCCGATGTTAAGCGGGAATCTCAACCTTGTTGCCACCTGCATAAGGAGCGCGTGATTTCGTTGGATTTTGGTGGATCGCCTTAATGCTTTTAAATACGAATTTAAATATGAATTGTTTTTTTGGCGGGTGTGCACACGGAATATGAAATGGAACAATTTGTTATCCTAAGTTTAAAGCTCAAGAAATTTATTAAAAAAATACTGTATATGTTAGTTTCACAATAATATATTTTATCTTAATAAGTTTCTTGACCTCTCCAGCCGGACTCCCTCGACCCATCGCTTTGCGATGCTGTGGGAGGGATGGATTCATACCTCAGTCTCTCATGGACCCACTGACCTATAGATTCCTACCAACCCCTCAAACGCTTTCCTTCCCAGGACTACCGTTCCCTGTGAATACCCTTGACACAGCATTCCTAAAGATGACATAGGCCGTGAAGTCTCGGCAAAACAGTATTTCTATGGATATATTACAAATATCCCTTAAAAACTGGAGGTTTTATGCACTTAAAATTTGATCAAAGTTGATCTCTAAAGAGTCAACAACAGACTGAAAATGTAATTATATGAAATTCCCTCGATATAAAAAAATCGCAAAGTATGCTCTGAAAATTAAAAAAAAAACGGGTTTGTTCTGTTATTCAACATGTTATAGGTTTGAAAAAAAATCATAGTGTTTCTTTAAATGCTACTTAACACATTCATCTTAAGATTTTTGGTCTATCTTAAATATGTCGTGTTTCATTCATATTTTTAGTATTGTTCCTTACTCCCATTTATTCTAAACGCTGTTCATATTCATGTTCAGACCTCTTGCCTACATATAAATTCTCGAGAGATTAATGCGGGGCCTGAAGAAAATTATTTTACTCAGCGCCTCCTCTGTGGAATTATTGTTTTTAAACAAAATTACCTGGCATCAACACAGCTGTTGTAAAGCGACCATGTTGTAGTTTGGTTTACACTCTAACCAGGCTACACGTCAATTCCAGTACAATCTTTAACTAGTTTACTTTAACTGGTCATTTATCGCGCTGCAATGGCCATTCTAACAATTACGTGGTGTTGGACGCGAAGCAAAAAAAACACGTTGCTCTAACACGCTGGTTTCCAGTCGTTGGTAATTTGTGTTTCAACAGTCTTTGTTTATTTTCATTGATTTTGGTTGCTTGAATACTGAATACATGCATATTGCATAGATAATTATATACAAATAGGCACCTGGGCATTAACTAAGAAAAAATATTCAATAATTATAGAGCACTAGTTTCTTTAAAGACCTGAACTTTGATCGTTGGTAAATTTTGGTATTTGTAATATTATGTAGACAGACGGGCAGGGTTCCTTCATACTTTGGATGCTCCTCATCCCTTGCATTCAGTCAAAAATTATAATAATTTATTTATCCCGAACAAAAAGCTTTGGTCTAATTTTTCCTAGCCGTAAACAACATTACTGCAATTTAATGACACCGTCCCGCCCTCGAAGACTTACCACACACGACGACACCACTCACGGAGCCAGTCGAAACACATATACATTCGCAATGCTCGAATATTATAGTTTAAATTTTATAATAAAATATGTAAAAGCCCCTAAAGTGCGCATACAATGTAATGAAAAAATATCACTATGAATCGCGTAAACACACTGATACCAGCGACAGTGTGAATTCTACATTATATTTCGTATCCACAAAGTTGGAAATTATTTGACTTTGCGCGTGCGCATTCAGTCTCGCCTGATCAAAGTAGACCAGAGGTTCCCAAAGTGATTGCTACGGACCTCCAGGGGTGCTCGTGACCGCTGAGGGGGAGTCTGTGGCAAATTAAAATCTATTTGAGATTGCGTAGACAATGTCAGGGAGTCCGCGAAAGGTTTAATATTAATTAAATAATTAAAAATGTACTTTGTTTACACCACTTTTATAAAAATTAATAAATATCTCTACATGTTTATTAGTAGAAATGGTAATTTCCCCTAATACGCAAAAGAGTCGCAAATCAATTCGTACCACGATGAAGATACTGTGTCCTTTTTACGGTTGTTCAAAACTGTTCTGTTTTATTAGCGCGAGGAAGAGCAATGTCAAATATGCAGCAAAACCCGCGGCAGCGGGTGTTAATCTGCTAGTCTCATATTATCCCATCAGGTTCATCCATCGCATTGAAAAATATATATATTTTTTGTATATTAAAACAAAGGTAATAATTTCAATAAATATTACTTTAAATATCAACATGCTTTATTTATATCGTACGAGCTGATGTGTACCCGGCCTTGCACGGAATTTTTTTTTGTTTAATAAAGTTATGAAGTTGTGAATTCTTACTTGTCTTTTGGGTGCCATAATTAATTTGACAGCGAAAGTAATGCCTTGTGACGACTATTATTACTGTTTCTATATAAAGATACATTCATTAAAAAAAGTATTTCATTCAATACATTTATTTTTTCAAAATATGCTCACTTTAAAACGTTATAGCAACAGTTCTACATATCGGATTTCATTCAAACTACTTTCTAAACCTTTACAGCACTAATAAGAACAAACTGTGCTACTTGCAACCAGTCGAGTAATTTTCGAGAAAATCGAGGACAGGGAGACAAACATTCATTTTTATATATGGAGATTTTTACGTGATTATTCAAGACGCCAAAGTTAAATTTGTTATTTTGCTATAAGAAGGTGTCCATGGCCATAATACGTTTGGGAACCACTGCTGTAGACGGATTTGACAACAGCATCCAGTTTTTAATGTTTGTGAATATAATGCACAAAATAGCATAGGTACATATTACGAATCGAGTGGATTGATTTTGGTATGATTACGAATTTGTTTGCATGACGTAGTTTTGACAGTTTGGATTGAATAATTGAAAGCGAATTATTGAAACATTGAATGTCCTTCGATTAATTTTGGATCTGTAATTGATGTTACGTAATCTTTTAGATTTTAATTTCTTTTAGATTTATAGGACTAACTTAACGTACTATATTTGTGAGTAATTGCATCTAGTTTGTAGTCTAGTCTATGGATTTTTATATTTGAGGGTAGGTAAATACTTATTGTCCAGCATCCCTTCCACAAAAAGTCACAGACCACCACTTAGTCAGATAAGTATACATACCTACATTTCTCCGCGGGGGTTGGAATGGAAGGAATGCCAATCGACTCTGTGTTGGCCCCCACTCCTTGTTTCAACCACATTCAAACACCATTTTTAATGTGAATACCGCAGTAGAGTCCTAATTGGTCCCAACCGCCTGGAGCTAACGAGACTATGCCATCCCCAACTGTGGTATGTTGTAAGGTTGAAGATCGTGGAGAGCGGAAGGAGATGGGAGAGAGGAAATTTGGGAAATAGCTTACTATTCGGATATGGTCGCCAAATGCGGCTAAATAATAGACGGCCTCCATGGTCGAGGGGTAAGGCTCAGGACTACGAATGTGAAGGTCGGTCGCGGGTTCAAATCCCGGCGTGTACTAGTAAATTTTATTTAATTAATTTGTGTTGTTTCACAATTAATTAATTTAAAAATAATATATAGTATATTTGCGCACGTAATACTCTCAGTATCGCCCTGGTGAAAGACCACCATTCAGAATTGAAACGTTGCTTGAAATGGCTTTTAGCCGTGTTTGGTGAACAAATCTGAATAGCCAGGTATTTCCCCACCTTCCTCTTCCCCTTCTCCTTTCCCCCCTCAATACCTTCAGCCTCACAACATTCCCCAATTAGGGTTGGGAGCAGTTGGGACTCTTGTGCGGTATTCATATAAAGAAAAAAATAAAAAAGCCATTTCAAGTAAGCCTTTGATTCTGAATGGTGATCTTTCATCGGGGCGATACTGAGAATATCTATAGTAGTCCAAAATTAAATGTTACGTTCCACGTAATAGGGTCGTTTAATAAGTTTTCCCCACCTTCCTCTTCACCATATTCGTCCCCTCCCCAATACCTTCTGCCTCACAACATACCCCAATCGGGATACCATAACCCCACTGGCTTCAGACGGTTAAGACTCCTGTATTCACATAAATATAAAAATTAAAGTATGTTGTAGACTAGACAAACGTCTTTTCAATGAATCTCATGGTCTTTTCATTGGTTTTATAAAAAATTACATAAATATTTTATAAAATTAACTAAATTAATTAAGATGTATTCGATGATATTAAGAGGAACTCCTGCGCGGTCTGTTTCATACAATACTTAATTTTGGATTTGAAGCCAAAATACTCACCTAAACCTAAAGATCTTTTTTTTCATACAAAAAGTATAACAAATATCTAGTACGGATTAGAAGTAATTTATTTATTTTTGTTGTACATTATGAAATATAGATCATTAAAGGAATTGATTTTTCGCGATTTTATAGGCACCTTTGACGATTATTTGGGGGCTAACGGTGATGTAAAAGAAAAGTTTTACCGCGTTTAGATTGAAAATAAAATGAAATATAAAATTTATATATATATATATATATATATATAACACATATATATATGTGTGTTTTTAATATTAAAATAAGCGTTATGGTGGACTTTAAATTATATTAAAAACGATCAATTTACGTTGGAACACAAATTTGCCGTACATAATTTAAAATATCGACCCGACAAAAGACAAAAGACCCGACAGCGTGACGTCGTCATTCCAATGGTAGCAACGAATCACGGCGTTTTTGTGTGATGGTTTTGTATTCACTTCTAAATAACGATTTATAAATTCTACGTATAATTACAGACAAAAAACTTATACATTCAGAATCAGCGTTTGTCGATTCATGAGTTCCTCATTGTATACCACCAAAAATAAAATTCGTTTAACTGAAACGGCTCCGTTGGGCAGGAAATCAGGCAAGGGCGGAAAATCAATCACCAAAGAGGTTTCTCAGTAATAAGACTGTTGGATGAAGACGTGTTGCCAGGCCTAAACGGCGGCGTATTGGACTGAAGTTGAACACCCACACCCTTAGGCATAAAAAACTGGGGGAAGACCGAAGATACCGACAGAAGTTTTCCTAAGGGTGGCCAGGACTCTCTAGGGGATTTAACGTCGATACTGAGAATGAAATTGAGCTTTTACTAGCTTTAGGCTAGTAACTAAACTTCTTTCCCTGTAATAAGTTGTTTAAGAACATTTTGAATGCCTGTTTTTGAAAAATATTAGAATATTTATAAATTTCACATTCGACCGCAGACCTAAGATTCGGTGCTCCTGTCCAGTCGCCCGTACGGTACCGGCGGCCGCGAGCCACGTCCGCATTCCAGCGCCGCTAGCAACGCCGGGCCAGGGGTACCGAAGCAAAGGCCATGTACTAGTAAAAATCACAATACTCATTTAAAAAATGTATTCTCTACTAAAATCACATAAATTTGAAAGATTTTAAATCATTTTAAAAGAATTACATTTATCGTTAAATATTTTGTTTGAATTACTTTCCGAGAAATAAGGCTTTTGTCAGTAAATATTTTAAAAGTTTATAATAAAATTTGTACAAGTGCAGTAAGGGAAAAAAATATCACGCCGAAGGGTTTATCACTGATTAATGGAAAATGTTTCAGAAAAGATACAGGAAATATTAATATTTTAGTTAAGAATGTGTTTAAAGTAACTTAATTCGATTCAGATTTTATATTCTTATCTCTACTAAAGGTATAATTTTATAGGTAAAAAATCTTTTGGAAAAAATTTTATAGGTAAAAAATTACAAATATTAATGGTAATCTTCAGAATGAAGATTCCTGCACACATGATGAAACAAGAAAATTGGTCACATCTGGTCGTATTATATTACATTATCAATATTGTATATTACTTCTGAACACTGTGAGGTCAACCTTTTAACTTCCATAAAATTTATCGTAAAACAAGCGTCCTCTGTGGTAATTTAATCAACAATTAAACCATGAAAGATTCTACACAATATGAATACAACTTTCGGCTTCCGGGAACATAGTTAATAAAGTTGAGGTAATGTTACAAATTGTAAAGGTAACATTGTGGTGAGCAGTTTACAGCCCGGGAATAAACCTTGCAACATTAATAATACGAAAGCTCAACACAGTGTTGCAGCCATCAGAGGTGTTAAATAATCTATGCACTCTGTAAATGATTTAAAACCGTTGAGCAGTATTTCATTGGATTGATGCATGCGTTCATAATGTTTTTTAAAAACATATGTTTTATAATAAATAAATTACCCCAAGCAGTAATTTTTTTTAAACGCAATTTAAATCGATTTTTTTTATTGTTCTCTTTTTCATACACTATATTGTCTAGAGGGGTGTTAATGGGTTAATGTACCATCGAATGTAAAGCTGATAATTTATAGGACCAAGGATGAATTGAGTTTGCATTTTATTGTTGTGATTATTATTTATTCCCCACTATTAAGTATATTCACGAAACCTAAACAATATTAATCCTTAAAATTATTCGTTGAGTTACTAAACCCATTAAGACTTAAATAACATTCACGACATCATAAAAACATTAAGAATACACTTTATGTGGGGAAAACAGCTTTCAACGGTAAGTACCTCACAGAATAGAGATATTTTTAATTATCACAATTATTTTCAAAGTACATCGGTTTTACAGGTAATAATTCATTATAAACACTGTCCAAATTAAAATTGGGTGGGAGTAAATAAACTCATATAAGAAAGTCGTCGTAATGCAACCTAACCACGGTTTGAAAATGGCTTTGAATAACTAAAAACTAAAATACTTACAAACTTGTTAAATTTGATTTACTTGACAAACTTTTTAAATTTTATTTTTAAAAAATTAAATGGTTTTCTTCAATTAAACACGACAATAATTAATATTGTAAGTAGCAATACTTTTTCTAACTGACAACTCAATGCAATTAATATTTCCAAGAAAACAAATCTTAAATTACTGAACAAATAGAAAGTATCTACGGATAAAGTAACATTTTGTTGGAAAATTTACGATCTAATCTAACACGAAATCTGTGGCGGTGTGTCAACCTTGATTTAAAAATCTTTTAATCGGTAATAAAATGTTTTTTTTTAAATTAAAGTAACGAAGAATGAAATAACGATTTAAATTAAAATAAACGCATTAAAAGTCTATTTTAAAATTGAGAATTTTAATTCTAGACTGTGCAAAAGTAAGGAATTTCTCCATTAATAGTAATGGATTATTTTATTCTAGACACATTTTGTTCGCAGTTTAGTTCGGTTTGAATCTATGCTAACGAACATTCATACAGAACATAGAAAAAAAAAATTCCGAAAAATAAAACTGACAAAAAATAAAACACAATGTTAACGATTTTCAAGAAATATTAGATTGATTACAACGACAGTAAGGAAATGGATTTCGGTAGAGAAATGAATAGTTGCGTTCTCTTAGATGGAAGTCGGTTCCGATTTCTAGTTTGGTGGCAAACTGATTTTTTTCTCATCTTTTATATTTTTCCAATTCATATTGTTCAATTTTATCTGGTCCCTGCTAACCGGAGCCAGTGAGGCAATAGCATCCCCAATTGGGGTATGTTGTGAGGAAGGGTATGGGGGAGAGAAGAAGGTGGAGAAGAGGAAGGCAGGTGTGTACGTAGCTATTCGGATCTGGTCATCAAATACGGCTAAAGCCATTTCAAGTAACGATTCGACTCTGAATGGTGGAATTTCACCAGGGCGATACTTAGAGTATAACTCTAGCACCTCATCGTTAACATTGGTTCAACATTCCTTTTATTTTGATTCAAAACTGTTTAATAAACAAAAATTAACCGTCGTGTAATTGCCCACTAATAAAAATGAAGTATTAGTAACAATCTTCGTAGATTAGTTAAATATAAACATTAAACCTTACACAGAAATAAACTACACACTAAAAAAATATCTGGGAATTGGAGGATGATATTGACAGTTCTTACAAGTCGAAGTACCTTACCGATAAAAATGACCGGATGGATTGGGGTAGCCGTAGCTCAGTTGGCATATGACCATGAGATCCAGGGTTCAAATCCCAGCTGCTACCTTTTTTTTCTTCTTTTCTGTGTCTTTCAGGTTTCGTGTTTTGGGCGTTGTTAATATTATATTCAATTATTAAAAATATATTACAATGAGGTTTATAAACTTCAATAAGTTATTAAAATAAAAAATAAAATTATTTATTTTATATTTACCTGTCTTATTATTGAGACAACTATTTCCGCATTCAAACCCATTTTCAAACTGTGACCACGAGTGGAGAAATCTTTATATATTAACGTTATATTCGAATCATTTGTTATTTTGTTTATCTAATATCATCATGTAAAAGCCTTCTAGGCGTGAATAAATAAATAAATAAATAAATCTCTAGTTGTTTCAGTAAATTTAATCTAAAGGTTTAGGCTCGTTGTTGTCAAGCGGGACGTGATTATTCACTAAGAGATGTTCCGCGAATTTTGCAACAGTGTTTTTTTTTATTATTATAGCAACGCACAAGCTTTTTGAATCTACTTGAAAAAGCCCTTCCTGTCAGTTCGATGTAAATAGCGCAGTCGGCGTAGTCACATTTTAATTAATATATTATACCACTATTATTAAGTATTAATTCAAAACACAAATATTTATCTAATTTATTATTATTTACGGGGATATATTATTTTTTATTTACTAGAATTTTAAACTGTATAATTAGCCAGACATTTTACAATATGATAAATTAAACAGAATATGAGCACGCTCGGTGATCAGATAGTTCGGTCCCCGCTGAGATGTTTAACTTATTGGTTGCATGTTGATCCGTGACCTCTGGCTAAAACTGAGCGCCGGTTATAAAAACTGACATAAAAAACTCGATGACAAATCTGTTAGATATGCGCGGAATTTTTTCCGGTATATTCTCTGGAATGTTCAGTAAATTTTAATCTAATTCCATCTCACCATTGAATCGTAAAACACTATAGGGGACCTGCTCAAGGAAACATTATTTGATTGATGGTTTTTTTGCGTGGAGCTTATTATATATTTTGTTTAATTTACTAAGTGTATTTGGGAAGTATGTTTACGAGAGATGTAAAGACTAATAGGGATATTGAAAGAAGGGTGAATGCAGGAAACTCCATTAAGTTGTTCAAAGAAGCGAAGCTTTTATTTATTTTATTTATTAATTCGTTTTTTGAAACATTCATTCACTATTAATACATGGATGTTAAAGGTAAGTTAAATAAAAGATTTAAAGTTAGATAAGAAAACAAATCGAAAAACAAAGAAAGAAAAGTGGGGAAAATATACAGTTATAGCAGGAAAAGGTTGATAGCTAGCAGTCCACAATGGAGTGCTGATACCAACCCTGATGTATGGCAGTGAGGCATGGAACTGACAGAAAAAGGATGAAAGTAGACTGAATGCTGTAGAAATGAGATTTCTGAGACGAATATCTGGTAAAACCATGTATGAGCATTTGGTTCAGTTTGGGCATTTAGAGCGAATGAACGAAGAGATGAGTGTAAGGAGAATATATGACGCGAATGTGAATGGAAGAAGAAACCAGGGACGTCCGAGGAAGACATGGCACGATAAAATGAATCAAATACTTGAGTCGGGCCATGTCAGAAGTCATAATAACACAAGAGAATGTATGAGACGTTGTATGAAAGTGAATGAAGCAAGAAGTGTATGCGAAGATCGAGTTTCTCTGCGTACCCCTGCGAAGAAACGGCGTGATGATTAGTTAGTTAATTACTAAGTGTTCTAATCGTACCTATATACGTTTTATCCAAACGTGATTTTCAAAGTTAGCTTTGAGATACAGTAAAATCCTAAAATTTTCCTTTGTACATAGTTGTTAAATCTTGAACTAATTAATTTAGGTATGTCGCGGTACTTAAAATGGTCTTGCATTCAATAAAATCAGTTTAAATGTACGCAGAGTTGTAATTATATTACGATAAATAGATCAAATTGCAATTATTTCGTGGTGAATTATCAATTTTGCAACGATACCTAAAATAATAGTGACAAATACAAAGTGATTAGTTACATTTCACTTGCAACGAAATCGGACTATCGTAGTGCAATGCTACATGAACACTCAACAGATGCAGTGATATCGCGATTGAAAATTCGAAACGATGCATAATTATTAACAAACCGAATATTAAATTGAACCAGTAAACAATGAAATATTGAACACTAATTTAAAACACATTCACCAAAACTGTAGACATATGAATGTATTTTCATCAAATATAGTGGAGTTTGCAATCAACCGGAGGTTTACGTAAAAAATGGTCATGTTAGTTCGTAAAATTAGAGCTAAAAATAATACCGAGGCGTCATTTTCTAGATAGAAAAGGCTAATCTTATATCTTCTTTCTCGATGGCGAAAATGTCCACATTTTTTAAGGAGGATTTACCGCCCTGATAGGAATGGTGACAAAAGGAGATAGCCTTGAAGTAAACCGAATCTGCACCTAAAAAAATGCTATTGGATGTCTGTGTTTTCGCGCGCGGCCCAGAATGCGG
Source organism: Halesus radiatus (assembly GCA_022606495.2). Taxonomy (NCBI): domain Eukaryota; kingdom Metazoa; phylum Arthropoda; class Insecta; order Trichoptera; family Limnephilidae; genus Halesus; species Halesus radiatus. The sequence goes on along the minus strand of JAHDVE020011437.1, from coordinate 55,760 downwards.
TGTTTATGGTAAATCTGAAATACACTTATTTTTAACCGACATTTGAAACTTGTTTATGATATTTTATATCACGCTTGTCTTAATAAATGGAAATAATGATTCTGTTTTAATCATATTTTATGTAATTATAAAGATTGATTGCGTAGTACTTAAAGGGTTTTTTCCCGTGAGGTGTGTATTATCGGGATATTCAGATCCCTTTTAATATCGTCGGAATATTTAATATAAATTACCTATTATTCTTCATTTTTCTATGCCACGACCTTTCCATATTTTAATACATAACTCTTTATTATTGCATGTTCTTCGGTTTTCCATAGTACTTTCTTCGGGTATGGTGGCAAGGCTTCACTTACATACGAGTATATGTTTGAGTTAATTTCTGGAGTTGCTTCATATTTGACTTTCCTTTTCTTGGAGAGCAAGAGCTCGCGCAGATACAGACTATTCAATTTAATTCAGATTTTCGGAGGATCCATTGATTTAGTTATGGTTGATGGTGCATGCGGCCCCCGTGGCTGAACCTTGGCAGTGGTTGGTTATAATCTGATGGCCTGTAGTATGTCTTCCGGTCGGTCCTGGATCGCGATCATTTCTGCTGTTGACCTCACTTTTTCCATCGTCGATTCATACGCTTTCTAGTGAGTCTGAAAGCATTTTATGATCACTTTCCGCTGCCCGTATTTCTAGGTTTTTTTTAGTAGAAGACTTTTTTCGTTATTATTATTATTAAATTCGTTTCATCAGTACAACTAAAATACAGTTAACATTCATTTTTTTAAGTCTAAATGATGCTCTCCTGCACATTTCGTGGATTGGCATTTAGGATAGTATGGAATTGAATAGACATCGACGTATTTTTACAATTTTGTGCGAAATGAAATGACATGATCTTGTTTTTTAACCTCTGTAGAAAAAACGTCGTCATAGCGTCTGACTTGTTGTGTACAAAAGCATCATATTTAGCGCCGCGTATTGTGTAAACAATTGTTTCAATGAATAAAAATCCAAAGACATTTAATTTATGCTAATTTTAAAGAAAACTGATGTCGCCAATTTACATTAGACTCCCAGGCCCCAGACAGGCCAATGAAATGGATTATCTCTTCAGGAAAGCATTTCCATATAAGAAAAAGTTTGATAAATTTCATCTGAAGTAAGGGAAAATTGATCTTACTTCGGACACACCGACACGGCCATAACATACTTTTATCGGTTTAACTCCAGTGAATTGCTGCATACGTACGCTGAGGAAGGAGCTACATAAGTATATTATATCTAAATTTGGATATGCGTATGTATGTTTCACCAAAATGTCGGTAAAAATGATTATCTCATTAACGCCGTTCCACGGCCAGGATGCAGTAGAACTGCTTTCACCACTGGCGGTAAATAGAAGAACTCCACTTGACTCCAAACCATACTATCCATAACTCCGAACTACACCGTGTACACAACAGCTAATTCAATTTGAATGTAGTTTTAAATCCATAAGAAGATGTCTCCCAATAGATTCTGCTACGACTCTGCTAAATACTCTTTTAGTCTCTGAACTGAACTACTGCAATAATTCGTATGCTGATCTGCCTAATGTGTATTTGAACAGACTGCGAGGAGTGTTCAATACAGCAGCTTTTCCAGTATGCGATGCCGCCAAATACTATCACATCATTCCTCTTCTACGTGATTGCCTACACCGGTTTCTTCACAGAAAGAGTTCAGTTTAAAATTTGTCTTATGGTATATAAGGCACTGAACGAGCTGGCACCATCATACATGACTGAACTCTGCGTGAAGGACAATCTTACTCAGAGGCAACTCACGCTCAGGTCGGCCACGTCTGATGCGTCGAACAGACTGGTTGAACCCTCTCGTACAAATGCTGCTAAATTTCAATGGACGGAGGTCTGAAAATATATCTATTTAAAAGAGGGTACAAATTTTAATAAGATGTAAAACGCCCTTGGGGTAGTTTTAGTCAGTGAACGCCATTAAAAAAATTGTAAATTTAGAGTTTTTTTTATTGTTTTTATTATTATTATTGTTATTATTATTATTATTGTTATTGTTATTATTATTATTATTGTTATTGTTATTGTTATTATTATTATTATTATTATTATTATTATTATTATTATTATTATTATTATTATTATTATTGTTATTGTTATTATTATTATTATTGTTGTTGTTGTTGTTATTATTATTATTATTATTATTATTATTATTATTATTATTATTATTATTATTATTATTATTATTATTATTATTATTATTATTATTATTATTATTATTAGTAGAATGATGAAATTTGGGAATAAAATAATGTGGTGTGAGATGCGACATTTCTCGTATCTTTGTTTCCCCTTCTATTTCCAAGTTCATATATCGTATAATATAAAACAGAATGCACATGATGCATGGCGACGTAATTATCACCTCTTGTCCATCAAAACGGTCCGCTGCGAGCCAAAACCATAATGCCGGTGATTTTTTTTTTATACACTAGGCGAACGTTACTTATCATCGGGTCATTTTTAACATCAGGTGCAGACGTGCGAAATGATGCGAATAATATGCATTAGTTCATTTCTATCCTCTGTGAGACCAACGAAGTTTGAAGAAGGAACGAGAAGTTAACATGACCATAAAGTGCAATAAACTCTATATCAATTTGTCAAGATCATTAAATGTGAAACGATACGTAAAATATTACATACTCCTAAAAAACATTGACTTTTTTTATTTTTTATATGGATGCCGCACAAGAGTCCCAACTGCTCCCAACCGTCTGCAGCCAGTGAAACTATGGCATTCCCAATTGGGGAATGTTGTGAGGCTGAAGGTATTGGAGAGGGGAAGAAGAATGGGAGAAGGAAGGTGAAGAATACCTGGCTATTCAGATCGGGTCACCAAATACGGCTAAAAGCCATTTCAAGCAACGTTTCAATTCTGAATGGTGGTCTTTCCCCAGGGCGATACTGAGAGTATCTTCCACTCTGACTTTGACTTATACTAGATCTTATGGCTGTGTCGCACACGCCCAGCCAGTAGCAAGGACAATGACGAATGATAACTAAACCATTTACTTTTTTTTAAAGTCACAATGGACAATGCGGAAGTGGGAAGAAATATTTTTTTTAATCATTAATCGAAGTTAATATTAACAACTCTCAAAATTAAGCGTAGAACCGAAAAAACAAAAACAAAAAACAAGAAGGTAACTGTAGCAGCTTTGACTCGAACCCAAAACCTCATGCTCTAACAAAGTTCCGAATTTTATGTTTCATTTTGAGAGTTAATATTATCTTCAATGATTAAAAATATATTACAATGAGTTATTAGGTTACCAAAGTAGCAATTTAACTGGATTAGAATAGTGTCTAGTTTTTCGGATAAGTTCGCTGAGCGAACATCTTTTTCGTTGGGTGGGGGCTATTTTCGCGCTATTTGGACACGTACACAATCGTGCTTTACTGCAAATACAAACGTTTGCTGAATCCCTTAATTGATTGGACGTCTGTAAACCGCTCTGTTCATCACGTAAACCTCACAATTCCCACTTACACTTTCCCGTTGGTTTATCTCCATCTCCTATATCAACACCTGAAAGTAGACTGAATGCTGTAGAAATAGGATCTCTGTAACGAATATGTGGTAAAATCATGTATGAACGTATGAAAAATGTTGAGATTCGAAAATAATACAAGACTGACATAATGTGTAAGATTAAGATAGGGGCGCTTAGAAGATTTGGGCATATGGAGCAAATGAACAAAGAAAGAACTATAAGGAGCATATATGACGCGAATTTGAATAGAAGAAGAAGCAGGTGACGCCCAAGGAAGACATGGGACGATCAAGTGAATCAAATACTTGAGTCGCTCCATATTAGAAGTCAAAAAATTCGTTATACCTTTCCTTGGACTTAAAGACTTCTTGCTTCACTGCGGTTCCGGTTCTCTCGGATGACAACAGTCATTCAGTGAACGACATTCTTTAAAAATATCGACATTTGCGTAGTTTTAACAAAATAAAAACTCAATATTATCGTAAGTATTGACTTTAAATATTATTAGCGAATCATTTGTCGTATAATAATCCTGTTAACCTAATTAACGAAATTGCGATGTTTGTAAAGTACCTGTGCCAAATCCCGTCAGATAAAAGTGATTTAAATTCTAAAAAGTAATAATAAACTACATGCGTGATACAACTATAATTTTTAATAATACTGTGATAATTAAACGACAAACGTCTTTAAAAATGTATTGTCATTAACATATAATCGGAATCGCAGTTAAGCAAAATGTGTTAAGCCTAAGGAAAGGGATAAAGATTTTTCCTTAAAAAGAAACAGAATAGCCCTCCTGCTTAAAGAACCACGGAAATTACTAGCTGCAATGTAAAACTATATTTAAAGTGCCATTCCTATTCCAAAAACCGAATATATCGGTAAAAATAATCCATAATCTCTTAATCAGTGAGTTTTCAACATACGTCCGGTATGAGACGCACGTGAAGATGAACTGGAGCAAATGGTCCAGTGGTTCCATCTTGGAATCTACATTTCCGCTAGAATCCATAGTAAATTCCGTCAGATTCCGTCAAAACCAACTTGGATTTCCGTCAGATATTCCGCTAGCACTAAAACCATGAACACACGGCAATAAAAAGATTTTCCCGTAGAAATTACCAGCACGGCCAATATACAATTGAATACTTACCATTATTTCAGTGATTCTAGGAATCACTTTATTCTTTTCTACAATAAATAATTTTATTCCATCCCGCCAAATATCCGCTATCCTGTAAATTCCGTTGGACCCAAAATTCTCCCATTTCGAAGGCTCCAAATCCGCTAGATATGACGGGAAATCCGTCACGATGGCATCACTGAAATGGCCTCTTCTCCAGTGTCGAGTAGAATTCCGACATTGCTTTTTCAAAAAAATCCCCTGAATTATATCTACCGATTTTTTTAACCAATCCGCAACTTTTCAATTTTCGCAGCATGGCATCGCCGATCATCAAATTACAGTGTAGATGTAGCTGGTTGGTCTTGGTTACGTTTCTTCTTATGCTTAATCTGCCATATCTGTTACTTCTGGGGGTATTGAATAGGTGTGACATGTTTCAATCAGTATCGACTGGCGCAATAATTATTATTGACGAACTCTGAAACCAAGTCTGAAACTAAAACAAAGAACGACGAAAAATATACAAATGTCCAGAACATAGATGTTCAATTAACAAAATAATATACCGAGTTGCCTAAGTTAGGGGAGTCCTTACAAATGGCTAAATATATATTTGCCCGAAGAAATTGTCAGTGCCATCAAATAATGCAACTAAAGACTTCCTATTATTTCAGTGATTCCGGGAATTACTTCGTTATTTTCTTCAATAAATAATTTTATGCGATTCCCACAGAAAATCCGTTATCTTGTAAATTCCGTTGAACATAAGAACACAAAATTCTCCTGTTTAAGAGAATTCGAATCCGTTAGATGTGACGGGAAATCCGTCACGATGGGAACACTGATCTTCTCTTTTATATTGGTGTCAGGACGAAATTACACAACCGTGATTTTCACATATCAGTATTACATTGCCAGAATTACGCAAAAAAGATTTACACGTACTGGAATTACACACGTCAAAAGCAAATATATTTTTTAATAGGCTCAAACTGTAAAGTGTTTAATTGTGCGCTAAATAAATTTCGTATTGAAAATAAATAAAAAAGTTGGTTTAGGTTAGATTTTTTGGTGTGTATAATTTGGTAGGAATAATTATTTCCACGTATAATTTCGTCCGTGTGTAATTATGGCAGTGTAATATCGGTACGTGAAATTAACATCCTTGTAATTTTGTCATGTGGCCCATTATCTCACAATATTCTTTTCTCGCTTATTGGCAGCTATCTTTCTGTAAGAACGTAAAAAATATGGGAATTATTTAAAGATAATATTAATAGTTCTTAAAATTTAAATGTGGTTCCTATAAATATAGTGCAAAGCAATAAGGTGATATTAGCTTACTTGGATTTTTAATATTTCATTTATTCTTTTCTTTTTAATAATTCATTTGAGATTTGTTAGCATTATCTTGATTAATTAAATAACATTCATTTGCGCATTTCGGGATTTTCGGGATTCGCGGGATTCGCGGGATCCGTTGCGGGATCTCAATCGCTCAAGCACGGAAGTCGCTATGATACCTTAAATTTTCTTCCAAGCAATCAGTGTACCTCAAAAAGGCAGACACGCTTTTATAAAGATTTATCCTTATTGATTCTACAAATTATGTCTTGAAATCACAATACCAACTTTTAGTTTATTGTCAAGGCAGGCGCTAGCGCGTGACAAAATAAATATTATAATTTCCCAGTCATGTCTCAAAAACCGTCTGGTCAAAGGTTAGGGACGTCCAAGGCAGGGGTTCTCAATATTTTATAAGTGCCTCATTCTTTATTTCTAGGTTATAGCTAATCTTTTCCAAATTGTGTGACATTAATTTATTTATTTAAACATTTTATTTGGGCGCAGTCGTAATTCTTGAACTACTTGAATGAAATGAAAATCCTTAATAATTGAATAAGATAATATTAACAAATCTCAAATGAAATATGAAACAGAAAAACACACAGAAAATAAAATTGCAGGGAGAAGATTTTCAAAATAGCGACCAATAATAATAATAATAATTGGATTACTTCTATTAATTAAATAACATATCACTTGACGTACAACCAATACCTTACAGCTAAACTTTATTACTAATGGCTTACAAGTAAGACTTATAACTATTGACTTACAACTAAGATTAGGGATTAACTCCTGAGACTTATAATTAGTGACTTACATCTATGGCTTATAGGTATTGACTTACCAACCAAAAGTTATAGCTAGTGACTTAATACCCGGTAGGAGTACTGGTGTAGTCTGTAGAAGAATAATATGGTAAAACTAAATATCAATCGGATTAATGGGAACATGATTAAACAGAATATGATGGAACAGAACAATGATAAAACGTAATACGATGGAACAGAACAATGATAAAACGGAATATGATTGAACAAAACAATGATAAAACGGAATATGATTGAACAAAACAATGATAAAACATAATATGATGGAACAGAATAAAGATAAAACAGAATATAATGGAACAGAACCATGATAAAATCGACTAGAATGGAACAGAACAATGATAAAACATAATAAAATGGAACAGAACAATGATAAAACAGAATATGATAGAAAAGAACAATGATAAAATAGAATATGAAAAAACAGCACGGTAATAAAACAGAATAGTAAAGAGAAGGAATACTGAAGAAAAATAACTTAACCTAACATTATATTGCAGATTAGTAACCCTTAGATCAATAAATAATCAAACAAGAAATTGAGCCACCATAGAAACCAGCTCTCGTGAAGAACCTTGGTTAGAGCGACTAAATATAGTATAACCCACGTACTAATAGTATTCAAAGCATTAAATTACTTTTTTAAATCATAAAGCTGCTTTACGTTATCAAAAAAAAATAGAATAATATTGCTTGACATAGTTTAAGAAGCTTGGGAATAGACGTCAGACCATTCCAAGCGTGGAAGCAGTGTTTACACGGGTCGTTATTATGCAAGACGAGAGGAACCCGCTCGCCATGCCTAGAACAACCGATTAACATATATAGTACATGCACAAACAACACGACAGACTACATACTACATAACCACAGTCACTAAAATCCACTTTAATTTCTAAACCGCCTGAGCTCGTCTGAGTTTGTTGCTGGCTGGATTTTTGTTGCATCCATTTATATAAAAATTTAAATACTAAAAGTATTGGTCGTGTAAAATAATAAAATCCTACATTTTTGACTTATAGGATAGGATTTGCAATATTTCTTGCAGCTGACCCAAACAGTAAACCCATTTCAACTCTCATGCGGAAGCGAGCAGAACACCCGTTCACAATTGATGTTGGCTTCATTAAGGCACGCATTAACAAATCCCTTCCTACAGCCACCTCCTTAACCCGCTTCAAGACGTTTCCCAACCGGATGACGATATAGTTCCCCTGTATGTGCTCCGTACAGATAGGGGCGTTTAAAAAAATTTGACTATTAATAATATTTAATTGTCTATTAACATTTTTTTTTCTTTTGAAGAAATTATTGTTATATACTTGTGTGTATTATACAATGTAATATATGATAAATATTAATTTAACTTAAACAGTATTTAATAGAAAATAAAAAATAAAAATAAATAATTTTAAAACCTTAGAATATGAGCTAAGGGATGATGTAGAAGCTTGGGTATTTTCGGCCTTTAAGTCATTTTATAGGATAATGAGAATCAGTACAAGGGTGGGGGTTTCTTGTGATCACTGTAATATAATACGTGCTATTTTATACACCACAATGATTTATTTACGTAGGTGTTTTATCTGGAGAGTGAAATTTGAATGAGATATCTATATTATAAATTGTTAACCGTATTCCTTGAGGATTTTCAGTTTGTAATAATGTTGTTTTAATATTACTCATAAAAGTAGAAGGAGAGTGGATGCATTCAAAAATACATTATATTAAGAAACATTTAAAAAGTTAACATCCATGTACGACCTTGTTACAATCGTGGAGATCCGAGAATAATGCAAGGCTGATTAATTTATTTATTTATACCGGGTTTTTACAGGTGTTCACACTTACGTGAGAACAATCCAGTTATATAAACTCACTTAATATGCACAAATTACATAAAATTACAAATAATCAGACAAAGGATACACAAAATACAAAATTACAAAAACTAACAATAATACATAATACTTTTTTATATGAATACCGCACAAGAGTCCCAACTGCTCCCAACCGTTTGGAGCCAGTGAGACTATGGCATTCCCAATTGGATAATGTTGTGAGGCTGAAGGTATTGGGGAGGGGAAGGAGAAAGTGAAGTGGGAGGGAGGTAAATACCTGGCTATTCAGATCTGGTCACCAAACACGGCTAAAAGCCATTTCAAGCATCGTTTCAATTCTGAATGGTGGTCTTTCACCAGGGCGATACTGAGAGTATCTTCCACTCTGGAACGTGCGCAAATATAGTATATATTATTTTTATTTCATTAATTGTGAAACAACACAAATTAATTAAATAAAATTTACTCGCTCACGCCGGGATTTGAACCCGCGACCTTCGGACTTGTAGTCGAGAGCCTTACCCCTCGGCCATGGAGGCCGTCATTTAATGATGATATTAAATTTAATGAGATATTTACTGACAAAATAAATATCTCATTAATTTAAGGGGAACGGCTGCGGTGCCTGTTTCATACAAAACTGAATTTTGGATTGGAGGCCAAAATACACATCCAAACGGAATAATCCTTTTTTTTTTAATTAAAGATTTAGTAAATATCTAGTACGGATGAGAAGTATTTTATTTATTATTGTTTTAGTTTTTTGAGTAAGTGCCATGAAAGAAAATCAATTTTCATAATTTTAGAGACAGTTTTGAAAATTATTTGCGGGTTTATTGTACTTTTTTAAAAAAATATAACACAAGAATAGGAAGTAATATTTGTACAGCGCTCCTGAGGTGATTTCTCACAAAAGCGGCGCTATAGAAATGGTCCAATTATTATTATTATTATTTGCTATGTAAGTGCGATTACATAAATAAAAATAAAACATTAAAAAAAAGGTGTTTTCGCGTCGATGATATTTTAAATTCTATATGGCAAATTTGTGTTCCACCGTAAATTGGTCGTTTTTAATTTAATTTAAAGTCCACTATAATGCTTATTTTCATATTTTAAAAAACAAATTTATTTTACATTTCATTATATTTTCAAAGCAGATGGGTTAAATTATTTTTTTATATCACCTTTAGACCCTAAATAATTGTTAAGGATGCCACTAAAATAGCGAAAAATCAATTCCTTTGATGGCCGATATTTCATAATGTAAAACAAAAATAAATAAATTACTTTTCATCCGTACTACATATTTACTAAACCTCTAATTAAAAAAAATTGATCATTCAGTTTGGATGGGTATTTTGGCCTGAAAATTCAGTTTTGTACGAAACGGGCACTGCAGCCGTTTCCCTTAATAGGTCAGTGTTCTTTATTTCCGAGTATCCTGAACAACAATATTATAGCATATGATATTTTCTCACAAAATTATTTTCCTCGCATCGAGTTCCCATATGCCGCTCGTTTTGATGTCACTTTAGATTTCTCTCTCTGTTCTTAGAAATATATTTACCATAGTGAAGCAAGTGGGTCACTCTCTGTAATCTGACACTGAGTTCACGACCTATAAAGTGACAAGAACAGAAACGTCATATTATCACACGAAAAGGTGTTGGATATACTGGATCAAAACAACCCATAAGGTAGTGGGAAAATTTACACCTACAAATTAATTAGAGTTTAAACATTCCGAAAACAAGACAGCCTTCTATTTGTTCCATATTTTTCATTTGTACATTGATAAGAAATGATTTTTATGCAAGGTGTCTGGGGTTAAAGTGCAGTAACTTCGGGGGGGGGGGGTGAGTCTACATGATAACAAGTAAAATTATCAATTAACTTTTTTCGAAATTTAAAAATTTAAATGTAGTTTTCAGCTAAAAAAAGTTGATTAATTTGAATGAAAAAAACACACCGGAATGATTTAGAAAATTATGTAACTTTTTTTTACTTCTACCATAATGTAGAAACACCACCCTAAGTTACTGAACTTTACCCCCGGACACCCTATCTATATATATATATATAAATAAATGTAAGTTTGTTTGTTTGTTTGTTTGTTTGTCCTCGATTTTATCGAAAATTGTTTGACCGATTTCGCTAAAAATAGCACAGTTTGTTCTTATTAGTGCCGGGAAGGTTGAATGAAATCAAATGTGTAAAACTGTTGCTGTAACGTTTTAAAATTAGTATGAAAACATTGAACCCGCCATGTTTTATTCTGGTTAGTCCATAGATATGACACTCTGGTTAGCCACAGATTGCATATTCAAAAGAGGAAGGTTTTTTGGGAAGAATATTTTCAAAATGGAAAACAGAAGTAGGTACCTACTTAAGAAATTTATCGTTAAGATATATTTTGAAATAATAAACGTTTAGAATGAAATAAAATATTCAAATGAATGTTTCTTTATTTGGAGATATTTACTTTCGCTGTCAAATCAATTATGGGACTCAAACGACTAGCAAGAATTCACAACTTCATAACTTTATTAAAAAAATAAATTAAAATCCCAAGCAAGGCCGGGTACACATCAGCTAGTATATTATATTATACAGGATGTTTGCCTGATTCACTTTAACCGATGATTTCTGACCTTATTTGGAGTAAAAAATGTAGATGGCATTTTGATCTCCTGTTGAATTTTTCGATTCACCTAAAAACATAAAAAAATCAGTTGATATTAAACTCCGTTAAGTGACCAGTGATGACTTTTAAAAGTTTTTTTTTTTTTTTATTTAAAAAAAAAGTAACGAAAATTTTCACCAGAGACCAAAATTTTATTTATATGTTTTACTCCAAATAATGTGAGAAATCTTTTATTAAATCTTTACACTGTTAGTGATGATGTGATTTGTTTTGACTTATTTTTCTTTCTTGCAAACATGTTTTTTTTTCAACGTTTTTCAGTGAATTACAAGAAAAGGTGAAATTAATAGGCGAAAATACAAAAGGCGGGGAGTAACTTTACCTAAGAGATTATTAGATCTTTGTGAAAAACAAACGACGTGCAATTAAGCTGAAGCAAGTGGAAAAACGGTAAATTATTTTCCAGCCTTCACATCATAGCCCTAAGTCTATGAATCAACCTGCCTCAGTGCATATTTGTAATGACGTGAACATAATAACCCCATTCAAACCAGAGCCTCATTTTATACGAGCTATTTAATGTCCTTACAGACTTCCTGTAGCCAGAAACTGGGCATGGGATTGTCAGAACTTTTCACTTTTAAAGAAACCATTGATCAGATAATCCCAAAAAGTGTGATCTATAGCGATTTGAGAAAAATGATGACCCTAGTTCTCATAAGGCCTTTCGACTCCTAGACCCCAGACGGGTCTACAAAATTGATTTTCTGTTCAAGGCAGAATTTAGGTACCTCTTTGAAAATATTTGAACAATGTTACCAGAAAATTTTAGGTTTTTCGGGCACACGGACACACTGACAATATGCTTCCATCGGTTTATACCTTAATTAAAAGAGACAGTCGTGGAATGAGACTTTTTTATTTCACTATTTTTACTATCATAACAATTGCAATGGTAGAAAAATAGCCGACCAAACATTTATTTTAAAAAATTCATTCCGAACAAGACTGTTGAGAACTCCTGCAATTTTGTTATTTACAGGGTTACTGTGTGATTCCCAAAAAGCCATATTTTTGATATTTAAATACCTAACACTTCCTGTTCCTCCCTCCTTTTTCTCCTCCCTATCCCCGTCCTCTTCCACGTTTCTTTCTCTTTCACTCCTCCACTTCCAACCTTAAAACATTTCTCAATTTGGGGTTGCTGTAAAAAATCTGTCTATATGAGATGTTATGGCGACCCTAACCAATCCAGTATCATATTACAGCTCCAACATTGTTGCCCTCTGTTCTTAAGTTACTGCAACAATGTTGCAGTGTGGGATTTGTTTGCAACGGAGGAAGCCAGAAGCAAAAGATAACTAGCGACAGCCAAAGGCCTTAGGTTTAATTCACCATGAACTGAGACAAATTATAGGTATCTCGACATTTGACTTCAAATTGACGGGGTCAAAACCATAGGGGTCCAAGTGACATTTTGGTGAGTTAAGTATGCCATCATGTTGGTAGATTAGTATCCTATATAAATCACAGACAATTAAGGGAAAAGGTTAAGAATAGTGACATCTACGGACAAAAGTTTCAAGTGACATCGTATGCAACTGGTTTATTTTTTAGAAGCAGACAGGTCCATGTGATAATGGTTGACAGGCGAGCGGACGTCAGATCAAATTTGGATGAAATTATTACAGATGAGTTGTGTAATAGCAATTCCGATGATGGTAAGTGAAAGAATGTCCCTCAATCTTCATATCTATAGAAGTCAACTTTTGACATTGTTGATAAACTACAAAATAAAAAATATTTAATTTGAACTTTTCATAATTTCACTTTCCTTACATTTTGTATGAAATTGGAACGTAGTTTTGTGACTTGTGTTTTATGGAATAAGTGTCTTATTTACTATACAAAACCAAAATTATAAGATAAACTTAACGAAAAAAAATTACCATAACTTTTTTACTTTACCTTTTTTTAGTTTTTTTTTTTAATTTTTTTACTTTTAACCAACATGCTACTTGGACCCCTGTGGTTTTTAATATGTTTTAAAACTTTTGAGTGGTAATTACATTCCAGAGAGTGAAACATCCGACAGTGCCTCGTGTAATGGTGATGGAAGATCCACATCCGAAATACATACAACACCTAACTCAACAAATACATCAATTCCCGCGGAAACCGAAACACAAGAAAAATCGAGATAACGTCAAAAAAAACAAGAAAAATGGAAAGCAGCACGGAGAAAATTGTAACGCAATTCATGACAAGAATATAAATCTGCAAGATAATTTCTAGAGAACTACCCACATACTTGCCGTTATGGATGTAAGAAATTTTCTGAATAAATCCTTATAAGCTTATTCGTAGTGAATATTGTAAAATTGGTAATTGGGTAGCTCAGACCAACTTTATTCAACAGTGTTCGCCTCTTCAGCCTTAAACGTCCAAAAATAAATACAAAAATCATTAAAAAAGGACAAAGATTGATTATAAAAGTGTTGGCAAAACCTTTTTTCTGTAAACATTCAGCATAACAAATCGGAGGTTCAATAACGCGTTTTTAAAAAGCATTGAAAAAAAATGGTGGTTTAATCGCAGAAAATCATCGGAGGAAAACACACTCCAGGAACTAAAATTGAAGACGAAATGGTGCAGATAGTTAAGTTTTCCCAAGTTCCAAAGCCGCTATTCACGTGCTGAATATCCATACCTTTATCCCGCTCAATCAGTATTGAAGTGTATGAACTTTATGCTGAAAAGAGTAAAGAGATGCACATTATTTTTGTCAGAAATTTTACAAACTTCGAAGTAATAAATGTGATCACTTAGTAAATTCTATAAAGGCTTCTACAAATATAAAAGAGAAACTTGATTTACCGAACAGCCTTCCAATGCTACGTAATGATTTGATTAGTCTAAAGGCATCCAAGATGAAGGATTTGCGTTCTATACTAGATTATATGCCGCCAATTCATTACAATTTTTATACAAACTTGCTTGCAGGAGATGAACAGGCTTGTACATTGACTAGTCGTTCGCGGGGTCCGAAAAAGAAAAACCAAGAAATTATGGAGCAACATTCGTCAGAGAGCGAAAGTGTTTTAGATTTTACGTCTGAAGATAATGGAATGTCTTTTGTAAAGATATAGTTTTTTTTGTGAATTGATTCTGATGTAAAACCTATTTTATTGTATTATTTTTCTTTAAATCAAACAGGTTAAAGTACCAATTTATGATTTTTTTAAATCATAGGGGTCCATGTAATCTTTTTTTTATTTTTTTAAAGGTATGTAAAAAATATTTTTTTAATTAAAAATGCAAACATGTCGACTTAATTATTATTTATTTATTAGCATTAATAAAGAGGTTGCGTTTTAAAATACAAAAAACCGTTTTTCTCAAAAGTACCAAACTGTTACATGGTTTTGACCCCGTCAATTATCTTATTTTCTCGAGTTCGCCGTAATCGGACTAATATTTAATGAAAGAAAACTCGGAAATCAAATTAAGAATGATACATACTCATACATAAGAATTTATTGGTTCAACAAACTATGATACGCTGGACATGAAAGATTATCAGATGACAGGACATCGAAAAATGTGACTAATTTCGTGTCCCAGTGGAAGCGACACAGAGGCAAACTGAAGAAGAGGTGGATATACTGTTTGGAAGAGGACTGGAGCAGGACGGAAAGGACCGGGTACTGGAGATTAATGGAGAGGAACCTCAATCTGTGAAGAACATCTATGAATGAGAAAAAATATATATATACTGTAATCTATTAATCTATTGTCATTAAATATCCTAGCTGAACAACCACCCCTGTAAATTGCCCATCTCAACACAGGCGTTTCACACCTAGTGAGATGGGCAATACGTCAGCCGATAACAAATGTTCATATACCTATATGTAATCAATATTAAATAAAACATATCTCCTTAAGTAGGGTCATGCCAGGAGTCAAAATAACAGAATATTCATTTTTGTGTTTAATTCGTAGAACTCCATTCATTTTTTTTTAAATTTAATGATGTTATTTACTTCAACAATTAGAAATTAATAAACGAACGAATGATCCTATTATAACATTAATTAATACAGTAAGGAAAATTATATATTCACCGCTTCTCAGTATGTTCACATTATCAAAACAATATACCACATTTAAATAAATCAATTTAGAAAACATTGTCAGTTAAATACGAGTAAAAACACATTATAAATGTGAAAACCTCACTGAATTCAGAATGTTAATTGTTTCCTAACTAAATCGGTTTTACCGATAATAAATCATTATTTTTTTTAAACCCGTCCAAATTGGAAAGGGGTGGGAGTAAATAAAATCATACAAATAAGTCGTCACAATGAGGATTAACCACAGTTTTAAAACGGCCTTAAACGTCGAAACAGCTGTCACAATAATAAAAATTAAAAATACTTTCAGAAATTAATAATAACATTATTAAATTTGATTTACATTAAATTAAAAATAAATAAATAACAGAAGACTATGAAAGCATGCGTTTGAATCAAAATTATCTGCTCTGTCAGCCAGAACTTTTTATTTTTATTTCTAGCATAGGTACGAGTATTTTGGTATCGCCTTTTAATACCAAGTTCTCTTTCTGGTCTACGTGCTACTTGTTGTGCCAGTGGCAATATAAATAAAAGGAATATTTCTGGAATTGTTATTAATTAGTTTCTCTGGCACTTGGCTCTTACCTCCGGCGCTGAAGGCGTAAGGTCTAATTTGTTCCGTTGAAGTCGTTTTTCCCTTTACCTTATAGTAATTTTATGTTCTTGATCTATTAAACCGGGTCCCTAGTACCTGGCAGACCTGCATTTTAGACAGTGCAGTCGTTAGTACTATTATGAAAAATTATTGTTCCGAAATACAGTGGCGAACTCCAATAAGCAAGTAGCGCAATAACCAAATACCAACTCGTCTTGTGCCACCAATCCTCTAATACATTTAACATCAATAGAAAAGGAGGATAAAATAGCAACTGTAAAAATCATACCGTCTCTAAGTTTAAATTTTCTAATAAAACTGTGTGCATCTGAAGCGACCTGCCAGGTAAATATGTTTTTCCGTATCTGTTTTTACATAATTAGATAAAGAATAGGAAGTAATATTTGTACAGCGCCCTTGAGGTGATTTTTCGCTAAAACGACGGTATACAAATCATCCCATTATTATTATTATTATTAAACATTAAAAATATGCGAGTATCATCTATTATATGCCGCGTGTGTCCACACAAATAAAAAAAAAAACTCTCGAACGGTGAGCTCCGTCAGCCCAGTGCGGACATTGTGAAAAAGGCAAAAGTATTTTGTCTAATATTTAACTTTACAAAACTATTTTCAAGTTGCAATGTCATTTCCATCTTGCTTATAAAACTTTGAAATTTAACTGACTTGTTGTAGTGGATAGGTCGGTCTTATGCGAAAATCGCATAATTAGGATTGTGTGGCTTGGTGTATATGTATGTATACTCTGTTATAAAAATAATTCATTCTATTAATTAATTATTTTCCTAACCAAACGTAGGTACTAATTAGGTACTGCTTGAATATGAATTCTAGCCCCGCTTTTGCATAACGCAGTAACTGGCCGCAGAGAAACAGCCGAGTTCCGGCGGTCGCTTTCCGAGCGCAGATACCGAAGGGAGACACGATGTCTGTCCGACTTGTCAACTAATTTAAATAAAAAAAAACATGTCACAATTTAGTTTATACGGTAAAATCCTTGTTTAACTTTTACAATCATATAGCATTCTTGATACGAATTTTATTTAAAAATCCAAAAATATTTATTGAACATAGTTACAATACGAAGCAAGTGAGTCAATTGGGGGAGACACCGAATCACAAAAATTAATATACACGTAAAAATCACAAGAACCACATGACGCCATGTTCAAAGTTACTAGATGTAACATTTTCCAATAGGTACTGCCAACCCTATGATGTCATGTATCTATTTTTCCTATTTTTAAATAACCCAAACTAATAAAAACGTTATGTGGTGTCTCCCCCAACTGAAATAGATTTTTTTCTTTTTTAGGTTGGCAGTATGCATCGGCAAATTTCACATCTAATAACTTTTAACATGGTGTGTTGTGATTCTTTCAAATTTTTACGCGTATAAATTTTTGCGAAATATAATTTTTAATGCGCTGTTTGGTGTCTCCCCCAACTAAAATGGCTATTTCGTTTTGTGATTAAGTTCAATGAAAATGTTATTGTAAAATAAAATGCGTATTAAGAATGCTATACGATTGTAAAAGATTACCATAACCTTAAGAGGAACGGCTGTGCAACCCGTTTCACAAAAAACTTAATTTTGGATTTGAGGCCAAAATACTCACCTAAACGTAATGATCTTTTTTTTCATCAAAAATTGTAGTAAATATCTAGTACGGATTAGAAGTAATTTATTCATTTTTGTTTTACATTATGAAATATAGGCCATTAAAGTAATTGATTTTTCGCGATTTTAAAGGCACCTTTAAACATTATTTGGGAACAAACGGTGACTTAAAAAAAATTACCACGTCTGTTTTTAAAATATAATGTTATATAAAATAAAAATTAAATTAAAATACATATTAAAATATGCCTTATGGTGGACTTTAAATTAAATTAAAAACAACCAATTTACGTTGGAACACAAATTTGCAGTATATAATTTAAAATATCGACCCGAAAAACGTTTTTTTAGTTTTTTTTTATGTTTTGTTTTTATATTTTATTTCCCTAATCATATTTACATAGCAAACATAATAATATTTTTTTTTTAAATATGATAAACCCTCAAATAATTTTCTTAGTTGCACCTAAAATTATGATTTTTTTTCATGGCCATAATATAAAACAAAAATAAATAATACTTCTCATCCATACTAGATATTTAATAAACCTTTAATTAAAAAATATATCATTCAGTTTGGATGGGTATTTTGGCCTCAAATCAAAATTAAGTTATGAATGAAGCAGGCAGCGCAGCCGTTCCTCTTAATACCGCGGATCTAAATGATCTCGCTTAATGGTGAAGTGATTTTATAACGGTGTTCGTAAAGCTGTTCTCATTATTTTCACAATATGGCGACCGGTGTCAAACTAATTCAAACCAAGCATTCCGTTTGCTAATCGCATAGGAAAATGTGGCATAATTGCTTCCAGTGAAGGAGGGGTATTTAATATTAAATTTGTATCGCTGGATGACCTTTCTAAAATCCTGCACGCCCTATATCAGAATCAATCCAGTCTATTCGTTGTCCATCTGTTGATGGCTCATCTCAAGAGAGACGACAATCGATACCACAACGTGCAGAGGATCTGCATCCGCAATCCTCCATTACCGCCAAGTCTATCTGAGGAAGCTCGACTTGCAAAGGAAGCCAACACATCGTTGCTTCTACCTTCCGTGCGTAATCAGTGACAGAGTTTAAGGTATTTTAAATGGTCCGCAGGTATGAGAGTTGCCATTTTTATGTTTTATTTTTTCATTATATCTATTTTTATCCAAGGTAATTTTTTATTAAACAATCCTGTAATCACAATGGAGAACGGTGCCCATGAACCTTGGAGAGTAAGGAGTCGCTCTGCCTTTAGCTAAAGACATCATTTTCTTCCATAAGAAGTGATTGGCGTCCATAAACAAAGCCTTCACCTCTACAATAATTCACCCATCAATCTAACTACAATTCTCTTATAAATTTGGCATCCAACGTTAAATCTACGTAACACATTCAATAGTGAAGTTCACTGAGAAACAGCATATTGACTTTCTTAAGCCTACTTTTTGATTCATTTGAATTTTCTTTTCTGAAGTTTAAAAACAAAATTGAAACATGATATATGCCAGCAATGCATATGTGTGAGTAATGTATTTTCAACAATTTTCTACGCAATACCTGGGTATATCTAGATCTGATATTTAACTTCCCAGACATCCCAATTCAGTCCCATCAAAATTTCACTGTCACAACAACTCCCCTGGCAATCTTACATGTCCCAATAGAGGTACCATAGACCCACTGGCTTCGGGTATTCGGGTTCGAATTCTTGTGCCGCACCAATCACAACATATTAAATTTTAAAAAAATTACATTTGCTCTGATGGTACGTGCTTTATCAGAGCAAATGCAATTACATGAATGCAATACATCTGAGAGTGTATGGACTTCTCTTTAATAATGTAAAGATTGAGAATCAAAAAAAATGCAGGTCTAAAAACAATAACAAGGGTATAAGGAACAAAGTACTGTGAGATTTGCACAGATGTCTCTAGTGCTCACCAGTGTAAAAGTTCGTAGTCACCGGTAGGTGTCACTAGAGCACACCTACCCCCCCCCCCTTCTTTGTTAAAATCAGAGGTACTGATTTTCAGTTTGGAATAATAGAGTTTTAGAGATTACTATTTACAGGACATTGGTCTCAAGGCTGTCCTTTCCTCGCTCATATTGTAAGAGTTAATACGTTCATCTTAACTAAATAAAGTCAACGCTTGTTGTGATGACGTGTGTTTCATTGAATCGTACTCACAACAAGTACCTACTTCGCTTTATATTGCTTACGGGATTCTGGCCTGTCTCTGTCCATTATAATAATACATTTCATCATTTGGTTTAGTTTAAGTGGCCAAGAGAGTATTACACTGTTCCCTACCTGGCAAGCATAAGAAATAAAACCATTATTGTGGGTGAGATTTTTTACTGCTAGGGTAGTGAAACTGGACAGTGAGTTGCATTCATGGAGTGCGCAGTAGACTATGCAGAGCACTGCTAATGAGGATCTATTATGACCGCTGTCTGAGGTGCTCCTAGGATGCAGCGTGGGATGCTAAATGCATTGAGGAAATGAGAACAAATCTCTACATTAAGATAAAACACAGTGCAACTAACAACGTTCAAATTAAATTCCTTTTCCAGATTGTAATTTCCAAAAGTGTTGAAAAATAATTATATTTGAAGGAAAATGCACAATTATTAATTATTTTTGTGTTTAATTCGTAGAACTCCATTTATTTATTTATTTTTTAAATTGATATAAATCAAATTTGATTTACATTAAATTTAAAAAATAATAATAATAAATAAATAAAAAATGTGTAATATTCATAATAACATCAATATCAATTGGACAAATTGTGTAACCTCAAGGGCGCTGTTCAAATATTAGTTCCTATGCTCTATACTCGTATAATAATGTACAAACAGATACAGAAAAACATGCTTAGCTGGAAGGTTAGCATGTTTTGGTACACAGTTTTACTAGAAAATTTAAGCCAGGAGTAGATTTTATTTTTATAATTGCTCTGTTATCCTATTTTTCTATTGATATTACATTTATTAGAAGATTAATGGCAAAAGAAGAGTTAGTATTTATGTTTACAAATTTATATTAATGATTCATTTTTAGGACGAGATAATATTTATAAAATTACCTTAAAAAGCTTAAAAATTCTACTTAGGTTCAAATGCGAAATATCCAAATAATGAAATAAAAAAATACATAGAAATCAAATAAAATTTTCCAGATGAAATCTACCGCTTACCTTGCTTGATAATTGTATGTGGTTGTGTTGTTTTTTATTCAATATTGAAAGGCTTGATAAAATATGGAATAGAATCTAATTTCAAAGTAGAGAAACCAAAGGATATGAAATTTAATCTAAGATTTCAAGACCACATGAGTACAATCAGCGGAGTCAAGAACTTGCATTTTAAAATGAAGGAATTTAGCAATATCCAATAAATTATCAAGCGATAATGGGTGGAAACTCATTAAGGAAATTAGTGAAATCAGTGAAATCTCGAATTTAGATATACGGCGATTTCACAGCTGAAAAGGTGAAAAAAGTAAAAAAATCGGTAATTATTAACAAATACCCCTACATACAAACCAATTATTTTCGAATCCCCCTCTGTTCTTATTAGTAACATGTCGGAGGAAATACGGGCAGTAATTACGTTTAATGCTAACGGATCTCGCGGAGAGAACTAAAAGTCAGTCGGTGTTTAATACTCCTGAGTGAAAATGCGTGAAGCCGTGATGGCAATTTGTCAAATCATTGCATTCGCAGTCAGTACTGCGGAGTGTACAGGTACCTACCGTGGGTAGGTAATTATTGCTGAGATACGGATCGGGGACAACGCTGCACAATTATTGCAAAGGCACAGTGCCACTTTACTCACTGCACGATAGTCATTTTTCCTTCTAAGTACCTTCTGTAGTGTTCTTGGTAAAATGGTATTCATCATTAGCCACTATCTATTCATTGCAAGATGAATACCTCCATAATTAATATTAAATTTTGATAATTTGTGTAGCACCGCTTTAGTGTAAAATCACCTCAAGAGCGGTGTTTCTAGCTGCTTCTACTCTTCTAGAATATTTAATACGTTATACATATTCTAATTTAATTTTAAACCTTACGTATTAGCAAAAAAAAAAATTTTATCTCTTTTTTGTTCCGATCTTGAAATAATAGGACTATTATCTGCAAAAACATATTTACAATGCCATTAGGTTCGTCCTGACAGTTCATACAATACACATTACCAACTAGCAAATAAATTCAAAGGGTCAAAATAAAGTCAAAAGGGCAAAATAAAGTCTATGTAATAATAATGATATTTTCGAACATTTCTATTCACGTTCAACTATTGTTTGATACTTGCTCGTGCTTATCTGGCGTATTCTTCGTACGCTTTTTGGAGTCTGGATTAACCTATAATATATAAACAAAATAATATTGGACCCAAATGAGATCCCTGAGGTACTCCGCCAAATGTTGCAGATAATATATAAGATTTGAACATTTTGTTTTACGCGAATACCGCGATAGGTTGTGCAAGGTATATTTACAAGGGAGTGGGGGGTTATATGAATAAGAGTAAGATTGTGTATCTGACTATTAAGATCTGATCAACAACCACAGCGATAGCCGTTTCGACTCTGTTGATGGTCTTTCACCCGGAGTATCTACCATTTCTCCGTAAAATAATGAGACCACTAAATCCATTATTTTGATACCCGTCGGTGGGAAGATGGTATATTAATAGTTAATATCTCTCCCCGTCTCCTTGCATTTAGTTATTCCAACGTTGCACTTCCTAGAATTGATGCATTCATATATATTAACCATAGCCCGAGTCTCTGCGATGGAAGGCGGCGGTACAGCCCATTGCCGCCCTGGTATACTACATTATTGTTTAGTTGCTTCAGTGGTTTTTTTTACCTGTACGCACAGGATGTTAACTTCTAGGAATAATATAATACGCGTGAAGATAATTATACAATAATTGAGATTATTTTCTGCACCATGAGGATTTATTAATACTTAGCCTACACGAACACGATAATTGGGAGAGCGGCTAAGATCAATGGCTACGAATTCAGAGGTCGTAGTTTTTTATATTTTTTTTTTATTTGAAAGAAGTCTTATTGTCTTAAGCTACTTTATTTTATTTATATCTACGCATTATCGACCGGTTTCGGTTGAACTCAACCTTCATGAGGAACGTACACATATAAGCCAAATTAACATGCAGAGATATATCATAATGAAGACAGTGAAAGTGAGGGAAAGAGTATATCAGAGTATAACAGGACAGAGCATCAGAGAGGGGGTGGTAGAGGGGTAGATAGAGGGATATGGAAATGGGAGGTGAAGAAAGGGAACATCCTTAAAATCGGACTTTGAGTTAAATCTAATTGTTTTTTTTTTAAATACGGCAAATATTATTTTTGTTTAATTTTGATATTTCTAATGCTTCTAAGTTATTAAGGCGCAAACCTATTCCATTTTATGTATTACTTGTACTCTAATTTATATGTGTACGTTCCTGATGAAGGTTGAGTTTAACCGAAACGGGTCGATAATGCATAAATGTAAATAAAATAAACTGGCTTAAAACAAACAAAAAATCTTTCATTTAAATTATAATGTCAAACCACAAAGTGATTGCTTTCATCGATAATTTTTTTTTCACTGCTTTGTTTTTTTACACATAATTTTATTCAGTTATTTGCGGCACGTTCCAGAGTGGTATATATGGTATTATCAGTAAAAAAAAACCACCATTCAGAATCGAAATTGTTTGAAATGGCTTTAGCCGTGTTTGGTGATCAGATTTGAATAGCCTGGTTCCATAATCTCACTGGCCCGGGGCAATTAGAACCCTTGTGCTGCATTCAAATTTAAAAAAGAAAGCTTACGTGTAGATATTTTGTAATTCGCAGCACAACATTATGACACCTATTAAATATTGAAATAATAGTAATCAACAATTATGGTACGCGAGGTAATGGGATAAGATGTCGGTGATGCCCCATGGATGACATGACACGATCGAGTGATTCAAATAATTTATTCGGTTCACGTCTGAAAAATGTATCATCGGCAATACGTTGGAATACTATGTCTGTTTCAGTTTATTTAATTATTTTTATTTGAATATCGCACAAGAGACCCAACTTCCCAGGGTCAGTGGGACTATGACATCCCTGATTAACGTATGTTGTAAGCCTGAAGAGAGTGGGAAGGGGAAAGGGATGAGAAAGAGCAAGGTTGGGAAGTATTTGGCTATTCAAATCCGGTCACTAAGCACGACTTAAACCATTTCAAGCAACGTTTCGATTCTGTTGATGTTCTTTCACCAGGCAATACAGAGAGTACCGAACACTCTAGAAAGTGTCGCATATATACTTTGTACTAGACGTGCGCGAAATTGAATGAATGAATTAACGAATTAAAAGAATAAATTCTGAATCTCGTGACTCACCCGATCAGATTCTCAATTTAACACCAAATTAATTCCTCATTCCTTACCTTAGCTGGAGCTACTAGTTGACAAAAAAAAATGTGGCGATCGATTAATATCTCTTGTGATTATATCATGAAATAACAACAACAAAAAAACAATTACAATTACCATTGACTGTAGACTTGCGAGTCGTGGGGTAGTCTTGGGGTAGACTTACGAGTAGAAACAGTTAAAACATCTACTAGTATGTTTACTAAACTACTAAACATCAGTAGCAAGTGGCAAGTTGCGAGAAGCGGTGACTATTAGTGATAAGTGAGAGAAGAGATATTATTTTATTATCCCTATTATATAAAATCGACAGGACGAAATGAGATAAACAAGAGCTACAGAAAAAGAACAGCACATACATAATACACGAATGAAGCAAAGACAATGTATTGATCCAAGTCTGTCACGGGTGTTTTTATATGCTTTTCCCATTTATAATGGCAATTCCCAAGATAAACATATTCCGTAACTAATTTTAGGCGTCCAGAGTTACAATTATTTTAAGGTCCCTCTTCCATGTCCCAAGAATAGAAGCAATCACACGGCACACTCAGTTAGAGATGGCCTTTCATCCTGTGGAGAGGTAATACTAAATATAATAAAAACACTCCGAATGTGTCAAAGATAAATAACAAAGGATTCTCGAATAGTCAAAATGTTTCTGTTTCTCTAGGGCCCTGTGGCAAGGGACTTCATATTTTGAAAGTAGAAATGAATGGGTACTTGACATTCTCCAAATTGTCAAGTTCTACCCTAGCTTGTTGAAAGTTTTGTCTTATTTTTAGAATAAAATAATATTTGAATTGAACGCCGGTACTCGTTTATTTTTTTAAATTATGGCATTGTGTCCAATTCTCAGTGAAATTAAAAACCCCTGGGGTTATTTTTCTGATAAATGCTTTTATGATATTTTTACGTGGTATATAATGAAATTTTACACTAAATACATTATTTTTTAGATCACTTCACCGGCCGCAGTTTCTATAGTACAACTTATTACTTATAAATATCTGAAAAACTAATTATTTAAATAAAATGTTATATTTCGCATTTACTTTATATAAAATAAAAATAAAAATTGCTGAAACGGGCCAAGGATCGACATTTCGCTTAAAAGGGAAAAATGGTGGTAATAGGCGAATTTTTAATATAAGGAAATGTGACGAAAGTTTGAGACAACCCAACCAATAAAATCTTATGAAATAATCCAACACGCATTCGTTACTATAGTTATTAAATAACATCGCACGCCAGGGACGTTTAACGATAGGAATCGCGTGGCACTTCTCGGAAACGTGATGAGCGACAAAACAGCTTTAGTTTTATTTCGATTCCAGAAATTGAGTTTATGACTTATTCATCCATGAATGGGGCACAGAAAGCACAACGTTCATTTCCGCTTCCCACCGATTCTTGAAACTGTTTTATCGCCTAGTCGTGTGCTTTCCATACCTATTTTAAAATATAGAAATGGAAAAACACTTTAAATCTTTATACAGCGGAGTAGCAATAAATTTCCGAGCCCCGAGGCAATTTTGAAAATGTGTAACGTAAACCAATCCCGGACATGCAATTTTTATAGTGATTTATTATCTTCCTTTTGACGGCCTAGTAAATAATTACATTTATACATGTATTGTGAAAAAATTTAAGGAAAGAAAATAAGAAAAAGCAGAAAGGAAGGAAGCAGATGTTCAGAAAAACATAGCAATGATAAATGCATACCTGAAATTGTTTTGATACGTCATATTATAACAAAAAAAAAGTAACTGCGCCCCTCGCTTTTAATGTGAGTATCGCACAAGAGTCCCCACCGCTCCTTACTAACCGGAACCAGTGAGACTCTGGTATCCCCAATTGGGGTATGTTATGAGGCTGAAGGGTATGGGGAGGGGAAGAAGATTGGTGGAAAAATATGGGGAAGTACCTGGCTATTCAGATCTGATCACCAAACACGGGTAAAGCCATGTCAAGCAACATGTTCGGATGGTGGTCTTTCACTAGGGCGATACTGAGAGTATTAATCATTCTTGAAACGACCCCGACATTTTCTATCACTTGTACTCTCATCTTCGTTCATCCGTTCTACGTGTCCAAGCCTTCTTTCGTTCGGTACGAGTTCATTTCGGATCTCCCCAATCGTTATCCGGTCAGGATCATATATTATGACATTACCGCCTCAGGGATAAAACCTTTAAACTTTCACAGTAAAAGTTTTTTTTTAATTATTCATTATATTACCTATAGTATCAAATACACGAGATATATGAAATAAATCAACATGACTTAGAGAAGAAATCCAGATAATTTGTAAGTAGACTTAAGACCAAGCTCAAACGAAAAATAATGCTTTCTTTCACAGGGTATTATTACATTTTCCGGACGTATGTATGAATGTGTATGAAGCAAGAAGTGTATACGCAAATGGAGTTGCCATCCAATCTGCCCCATAACTCTTGGGAGAAACGGTGTGTTTGTCAGATAGTTACTTTTTATTTAACTTCAAGACCCGACCCCGAACGACTGCAGGGTTATCTCGACAATCGCTGAGCCACTGGTGTTTCGCTTGCACTAATTTTAAATTCTATCCACGAAGCATGTAAATGCATATCCGTCATTCAAAAAATTTTAACATTTTTAATATCGTATTATATAAGTAGAGGAAGAACATCAGTTAGTATTCCGCTATACGCAGTTATTCCCTAAACATTTTGTAAAGTCGGTGATAATTTTTAAAAAACAATCATAAAGAGTCATTTTACACAGAGTGAGGTGAGAAATACGTCAGTTTTAAAATAAAAAATATATTTACATACGAGTATATGTAATAGGGAAGCTTTATAAAATGTATCTGTTATACCTTATAGACCACAGTTCATTGAACATTCGATGACATAATTTATTGGATATCTATTGGATTAAGCCTGTTTTATACATAACTTAATTTTGTATTCGAGACCAAAATAGCATCCACAATCCACACTGAATGATATATTTTTTTAAATTAAATGTTTAGTAAATATCTAGTACGGGTGGGAAGTATTTTATTTATTTTTGTTTTAAATTATGAAATATATAGGGCATGAAAAAAATCATAATTTTATAGGCAACTTAGAAAATTATTGGCGGGTGTATTGTTTTTTTTTATTACCATATTTCCTAGATAAACATGATTACGTAAATAAAAATACAAAAACAGAACATTTAAAAAAAAAATGTTTTTTCGGGCCATGTTTTACATTATATACGCCAAATTTATGTTCCAACGTAAATTGTTCGTTTTTTTTAATTTAATTTAAAGTCCGCCATAATGCTTATCATAATATTAAAAAAAAAAAATATATATATATATATATATATTTATATATATTTTCAAAGTAGACGGGGTAGAACTTTTTTTTTAAATCGCGGTTAACCCCAAATGATTGTTAAAGGTGCCTCTAAAATAGTGAAAACCAATTCTTTTAATGGTCTATATTTCATAATGTAAACCAAAAATAAATAAATTACTTTTAATCCGTACTAGATATTTACTATACTTTTTGATGAAAAGGGATCATTCGGTTTAGGTGGGTATTTTGGCCTCAAATCCAAAATTAAGTTTTATATGAAACGGGCAGCACAGCCGTTCCCCTTAAGCCTCTTAATTATGAAGAAAATATGTAGAGATCGAATAATGGGGCTTGATTTAAGGAACGGGCGATCGGATAGCCGATCCTCTTGACGCGGTGGCTTTAGTTAGTACGGATTAAAACGGTGGTCTTTATAAATCTTTAGTCTGATCTAAAATTTAAGAGTAATGGAGACCTGAAAATTTTGCGTTCACAATAAAGCGAATTTTTACACAAAAGTCGTATTATTTCACGAAATCATAATTTTCGGGCAAATATATTTCTTTGGTGATGATAATTGGATGATTTATATAGCGCCGTTTTCCTGAAAAATCACCTCAAGGGCGCTTTGTCCATGGTTTTGACAGGCTTGAATAGCCATAAAATGGAACGCAGGTAACTACCACGCCGAAAACCGTTATCTGTTTATCAATACAGTAAAAATAAAATAAAAACACACTTTTTTTTTGCAAAATACCAAAAACATAACATATCATCACTGTTGTTGCCATATACAAGCATTTTGTTGAAAAATAGGAGGAATTTTGCCAAAAATAATCTGGATTTCGCCTAATATAACGCCAATTTTAACAACAAAAAAAGTGAATTTCGCCAAAAAAACAAGGGGGAATTTTTTAAGTTCCTAGTAATAGCAGATGACACGCATGCATAGATAACATAAAATGGACAAATTTTACCAAATATAAAACGGTATAGAACAGGACAATACAGAATCAGTTTCCATGTGTGGTAAAATTTGAGAAAGGTGACTGATGGGGTCAATGAAAATTCTATTGCCGATTTCTTTTAAAATTTGTGAAATTGTGATGAGAATGCAAGTAAACCGATTTTCTACAAAAATCGATGAAAATGCACTATTTACGACTAGCCAACACAGATACGCATTCAGATTTTTTCGTATTTAACGTATCAGTTTTAACCACTGATTTAATCGTGTTACTTGTTCTTGGGAAACATTTAGATGCTCTTCACTGAATATACCTTTATATCTTCGCTTGTACATTATATTCCATCCCCTTCTTTTTGTTTCGGGTTGTAGATATCACTGGTGTGCATTGCAATATTGCCAAAGGTAGGCTGTGTGTAGTTTTCCTAGTTCAGGTATGAATTGTGCATTTAATATTTGAAAATCACTTTTTTGATCATCTTCCTAAGGCTAAATGAATAAATGATCGTACAAGTTCCTCACTAAATTCTTGGAAAATACGTTTTGATTAGAAATTTCTCGCCTTTTTTAATTTTTCTATAATTTCTTCTGATGATTAATTTTTCTTAGGGTAGGCACAGCTTTTCAGTCTATACGGATTGCACCCCACTGTCAGATAATCAGATACGTTAAAACCATAGTAAGATACTTTGTTAACATATTTTATTAGATGTAAGAATTACGAACTAGGCACGTAGTTTCCTCTAGCAAAGATGTAGGACGAATGAGCTGAGGTATCAAGTGTACCCTAGCTATGATGTGGGAATAATGAGCTGGGATATATAGGAGACGTGTGGTTTTAAAAGCAAACTTACGAATTATTTCACCGTTAAATTTAGAAAGTTGGCGGACATAATTAAAAGGGTCTTGCTTATTCAAGGACAATAGATAAGTTTGCAATTTATAGGATGTGACAATAAACATTATATTTTAAGCAATGACCATGGAACATTTACAATTGGTTTTGGGAATTGCTTTCAGGAATAGTTTTATTGGGGTATTTATAATTCTGAGACGGGACACTTATTTTAATAGATACTATAATGAGATGGTATTGGGTGACGTATTGTTAGTTCGACAAGTAGCTAGAGAGCTTTCAGATGAGTGGGTACATAACAATTACTTACCGTCACCCTCTTTCTCCGCGGGGCAAGGCAGAAAGGATAGACCGTCAACCGGCTCTGTCTAGGTGCATACTATTCGCTTCATTCACAACCATAGCAAAACGACAAAATAAAATTTAAAAAACTCTTGACTAGATCGGACTTATTTGATTAACTTGAAGGTGAGCTTAAATTAATTTGTTTGATTAACCTATCTTCCTCGGGTGTATCCAATTCATATTTCCTTAAGAGGTTAACCGCGAAAAGTGTGATCCATACCACTATGTCGGAAAACTGATGTCGTCAATATATCTATAATTTAAATACATAGTACCTATCTATAATTTTGTTGCCAACCTGACATACAGGTTATGTATGTTAATAAAAGCATAAATTTACTAAAGTGGAACTAATATTTTCATTACTATGGCAACACCAAGCTACTCACTTTGCCTTTGAAATTTGTTCTTCAAATGCACATTGAAGTTTGACACTCGATTATTTTAATTTTTTAAAGTTATAATTTTGATCTGTAAATTAGATTTTGTTTCATTTTGATATAACATATAATAAATGAGTACTTTGATACATACATATCAAAAATACCTAAAAATCGCCTTTCCATGTAAAGCGTTAAATAATAAAAAAAGTTTAAATTTCAAATTTTCTTATAAAATTATATAGAATCATCTCTTTTCCGGAAGTACCACTAATTTTTTAAGACACTTTGGTTAAAGTTAAAAATATGCACTTGACCACTGTGCTTTTTTAGTTTACTTTACTTTACCTATGAGCCATCTTGGTGTTGTCATTTAAAACATTTTAAACGGTCACAACGCCCTCAATTTTTGTCTACTATTAAATGTCAGACTGTAAGACCTATCAATTCCGGGTCCTCAGACATGTCAATGAAATTTAATTTCTGTTAAAGAAAAAGTCTCGATGTTTGAAAATATTTGATTAACACGGAGTAAGATAAAATTAACATCACCTCAGGCACACAGTCACGCCCACTGCTCACTTCTATCGGTTTACCTCTTCAGTGTCCATTATAGTCTCAGTAGCAGGATTTACAATGCAAAATACACCTGTTATTTCTAGTTCCTGTCTTCGCTTAAGTTCTCAGGGCACGGCACAGTTCCCAGTTCCTACCCCGTCTGATACTTACTACCCCCCGCCCCCCGCACCAGGCAGCCCCTTTCAACCCCTGCCGCGACCGTCTGACCCACTTCCCCTGGGCGGGTTGGCCCGTGGGGTGGCGAGTCGGTGGAGGCGGATGGGAGGGATGCAAACTGCAACAAGGGGTTTCACCCCTGGGAAAACGGCGGAAAGATTTATTTATTAATAGGGGTATTTTGTAATAAAGTTGTAAATTTAATATGCTTAGTTATTTTTAGTAAAAAATAAAACTATTAAGAACAAAGTTCTAAACCCTACCTTTTTGTTGGAGTAATGTTTCCAGAGTGACTCTAAAATTGTCAAAATTTTAAGAGCATATTGCTGCAATTGGTGAGAGGCCACCAATGCTATAGTCCCACCGCTTCAGTCAGTTGGAAATCTTATGCGGTATTTATATCTCACAATATTCCAATAGTTGTTAGCATACTCGTACATTCACAAGCTCTTGGCAATGCCTTGTGTGATGTCACAAAAAAACAAAACAACAAAAAAACATCAATCGGTACATCAAATTAACGAATGATGATGTATCGGACAGCGGAGGCGTATTAATTTTTAAAAAATTACGTTTATCTCTTCTCACATATTTCTACGATAACTCATATTTGATAAGAACCTCCGTTTACCTTCTTATGAAATCATCATACACGTGTGTCCTGTACCCGATCGATATTAAGAGGAACGCCTCCGCTGCCTGATTCATGCATAACTTAATTTAGGATTTGAGGGCAAAATACCCATCCAAAATGAATGATATAGTTTTACTATTGTATGAAGCTATCACTTTGTGGTTATCCATTATAATCAAATGAAACACTCAAACTTTCATCGTCAGGGCAAGTGTATAAGTATACTGAAGATGGAACGGTTGTTCCGAAACCGGTAGGCTGTGTAAAATAAATGTGGTTTAAACAAAGTTTTAGTGTTTCCATTTCATTTTTTTTTTTAATTAAAGGTTTAGTAAACATCTATTAAGGATGAGAGGTATTTTATTTATTTTTGTTTTAAATTGTGAATTGTGAATTGTTTTGATAATTATTTGCGGGTTTACAGTACATTTTTTTAATTATCACATTTATCGCACAGATGGTAAAACTTCCATTGTACAAAGGATTGAAAATATAACACTAACGTCACTGACTTATCATATTATGTGGGTGGCGGGAGAACCTCTCATCCCAGACACTCATCCTGAAGCCCCCCTCCCTCTGCCTCCCGAGATAAAGGGGGAGGTTGCATTAGCCAGGTATAATACCCTCCCGGGAAAACAATGCACTTATTCTGTGCAAAAACCGCCGTGCAATCTGTCGGTACAATATCCTCCCCTGTAGACAGTGTTGAACGTAAAACAAACCAGTACATTAAATAAAATTTTAAGGTAGATGCATCACACTGAACAAATATCAAGAAGTGTCATCTATACCGATTTAAATGAAAACTAATACAGCCAAAATAAATAAGTCCTTTGAAAATGAAACCAATGAAATCGACTATATTTATGATCGGGAAAGAATTACGGTAATTGAAAACATTTGATCAATTTGACGAAAAACGAGGAAAAATTGAGCTTACTTCGGGCGCATGGACACGCTCACAAGTACACGCTCATCAGTTTATCTCTTCAGTGGTAGGAACAACACTATTTCCATCAAATACCAAAGATTGAACATAATTAAGTGTAATAAAAAATAATTAATTATTAATTGATAAACTAAAGTTCTTAAAAACTTAAGACAAGATTTTTGTGCATAGCGCAAAGGGTAACAATTATTATTTTTATAAACAATAATTATTAATCTAAAACACTCATCCAAATTGAAAAAACCTTCCGAGCAAAGATAAATGTCGCCGGCAGGACATTTATTTATTTGTCCTGCCGGCGACATTTATCTTTGCTCGGAAGGTTTTTTCAATTTGGATGAGTGTTTTAGATTAATAATTATTGTTTATAAAAAAAAATAATTAATTGTTCCAAATGTTACTAAGAGTCGGCACTTAAATGGCGCTAAACCCCACTTTCCAAATTTTCAATTCAGGAATGATTTATCTGTAAATTCTTTACGGTAGTTAGAAAAATATCTAATATTTCTTGTGAATAAAATTCTTGATCTGTATTCTTTTAAATTCTATGAAATATATACTAAAAATTCTATAAGAGGTGCAATTTTAAAACCAGTGGAGGCCTTTTTGAAAGTTTTACCCAAAGTTCCAGTGTGTATTTCACATAGGACCGAAAATATTATAATTTAAGAACTTTTTTCACTGGAAACGTTAGACATTTTCCTAACTACCTATATATTATTTACATTAAAAAAACGTCCGTTAGCTGACTACTAAGTTTGTATTTTGAATGCTGGCCTTTAAGTAATTGTAAATATAAAATTAAAAATTTAAGAAAATCAAGAGAAAATTCTTTAAAGTAAAAATGTTAAGGTGGAATGGTGATAAGGGGGGATAGGTGAGAGGGAGAAGGGGGGGGGGGATTTATGTATTTAAACAGTTATAATTATATGTTTGCAATTAAAAATATATGATTTCGAAAATAGTTAGGTAGGTACTGAATATTGTGAAAAATTACCTACTTTGGTGAAGTGAGAATAAATTACAGAGATTCCAAAGTTTGCAATACAAGAACATCTTTGCCCGAAACCTGTAGGAAATGGCACCCCCTATTTTAGGAATGTTGAAGACGTGGTTAAGGAAGACGCAGCACCTCTTGGCTTCGAAGCTTGCGTGAATTGTACGGGTGCATTTCCGCTGAATGGTTGCAGTTTGCAACCTAACCTCTAGTGAAAGAGGAAATCTGAAGAAGAAGAAAGGAGGGAGTGAAACGAAAAGAAACTTGCAGGGGAAGAAGAAGGTTAGGAAGACATAAAACTTTCAATATTGTATATATAACATTAAGTAGATTTTCAAGTCGATCATCTCGAACAAGGATCTGGAACGCAGAATGTATAATATCATAATTTATATTTCGTAAAGAAATACTTAGTAAGTAGAAATATATTTATTTAAACTGTCCACTGAATACCCGCGGCAGGTTGGAAAAACTAACAGAAAGTTTAGAAGTATTTTGTGCAATTTGTAATTTCTAAACTATGTAAATTTGTAAAGTGTAATTTGTCATTATATGACTAGAAAATAAATGTATTTAAACTAAGTTGAAAAAAATAAATTGATAGTCAGTATGATTATAAGTAAATGTGTATATTATAATCATAAATGTTTGGAGTGGGAATTGGAAAGGACTGGTGAGTAGTGCGCAGGTGAAACAGAGCGTAGTTTAATTCACCCGCTGGCCACTCAAGCCACCCTGAAAGGTAGGAAGTATTAACTAGACTTTATTTCTTTCATTGTTACATTTTTTTAGTTTTGTGATGATTTTCAAAAAGAAGTTTTCTTTTCACCTGACAAACTCCTTGAACCAGAACGGTAACAGATGAAATCTGAGCTAAAAATGCTAATGCTTACCATTCGCATACAAAAAATGTGGTTTTAGAAACATTTTAATGAAAGCAAATTTTGTTGAATAAAATATGAACGCACTCCCACGAAAATAGAAAAAAATATATGAAAAGCTTAAGCAAATAAAATTTTTTTTTTCGTAGTTTTATATTGTACTTAATTTAATTACCAATAAGTCTTAGGAAACTTGTTGAAATATTATTCACCACACTCATTAAAATTCAGTTCAAACGGCTTTTTTGGCTTTGTAACGATCATAGTGGTTCCTAGAAAATTCTCCTGTATTTAGTGATTAGTCAAAATCGTTGAAGATATAATATCTACGTGTATTATTATGTACGAGTATGTTCTAAGACGATGGCAGTAATTTAAACAAAAGCTGCATATTTGTACAATATGTGCAATTTTTTTAAAGAAAGACAAGTATTCCGAAGCCTATTCTGGTTATTTTTAAGGAAATTCCCTATCCTTTTCCTTAGACATAACGGCATTTTGCTTAACTGCGATTCCGATTACACGTCAATGACAATACATTTTAAAAGGAGTTTGTGGTTTAATTATGACAGTAATATTAAAAATTATAGCTGTATCACACATACACAACACGTGTAATTTATTATTACTTACTTTACACTTGTAGTCACAATTTTTAGAATTTTAACCACTTTTATCTGACATTTCGGACTTTTGGCATAACTTTACAAACGTCGCAATTTCGTTAATTCGGTTCATTTAATAGCATTATTATGCGACAAATGACTCACTAATAACGTTTAAAGCCAATACTTATATTACTATTAAAACCACACAAATATCAATGTTTTTAAAGAATGTCGATCGCTGAAAGGCAGCTGTCATCCGAGAGAATCGGAACCAGAGTAAAATAAGAAGTAAGGAAAAGGAAAAGGAATATTCCTTAAAAAAAACAGAATGGGCTTCCGTTACGAACAGCCAGATTTTTTGTGTAAGATCTATTACCAAAGTTCTATATACTAACGCTGTATTTTTCATGTCAAGATTTCTTATCTACATTTAAATAAATGTTATTCTGTCAATAACTCTTACAATATTCATACAATCTCATTGAGATTTATAAACCTCAATGTATTGAATTGTATATGTTCCTAATAAAAAATGTATTATTCCGACTAAGCAAACAAAGACTCCATACAAATTCCAGCTTTTTTGCAACATGACGTTATGATACACCTTATATTAAAAAACTTTCCATAATTTAATGGAGATTTAAAATGTTTGAACAAAACAAATTTATTCAGCGCTTTATAAAAGCTTCCACAAATTCTCCCCTTTCCTTCAACCCTTAAGCCGGTGAAAACAATAAATATTTTAATGTGACCGTAGCACTGGGGGATGTTTTTATAATCATTTTAATAATTTTCCTCTCACTGAGGACCTTGTCGGGAGGAGGGCGGGAGCGATGTTGGGAGGGCGGGGGGTGTAGACACAAGGGATTATAAGGAAGAGAAATAACTATCAGCGGAACTGTGCCAGACCTATTAGGGTCCAGTTATACTATCAAATTCCCGGTACCGGGTGCTTTTTAATATCTTACCTGCGAGAGTTTTGTTTTAAATCCGATTTTTTTTATGCGAGTACCGCACTAGAGTTCCAACTGTTCCCAACCGTCTGGAGCCAGTGAGACTATGGCATCCCCAATTGGGGTATGTTGTAAAGCTGAAGGTAGTGGGGAGGGAAAGCAGATGAGGAAAAGGAAGGTGGGGAAGTACCTGGCTATTCAGATCTGGTCACCAAACACGGCTAAAGCCATTTCAAGCAACGTTTCGATTTGGAATGGTGGTCTTTCACTAGGGTGATACTGAAAGTATATACCACTAATACATACCGCAAATTTACTATACAATATTTTTAATTAATGAAATGTGAAATGACACGAATTAAACGAATAAAATTTACGTGCCCACGCCGGTGTTTGAAACTTCAACCTCCGGATACGTAACCAAGGATCGCAACCACTCAACCAAGCAGGTCGTCAAATACCGCACAAAAGTTCCAATTGCACGGAGGTAGTGATACAATGGCATCTCCAATTGAGAATATTTTCAGAGGACGAAGGAGGTGAAAAGGAGACAGTTGTAAAGTGTCTGACTAATCAAATCTGGTCACTAAATACGGCCAAAGTCACTTCAAGCACCATTTAGCTACTGAACGGTGGTATTTTATCAGGGCGATGCTGAGAGAATCAACCAAACTGGAACGTTACGCAAATATGAAAATATTTTGTATTTATTAAGTGAAATAACACATTTAAGAAAAATAAATTTTATTTTCGCACGCCGGGTTTCGAATCCGCCACCTCCGGAACCAGAGTCGTGGCTCTCAACCAATCGGCCAAGGAGGTCGTTAATTAACCGATGGGTTGACGCTCTAAGGAGAATTGTTGGCTTCGATGGGTAAAAGATGTTAAGAATCAGCAAAGCTGGACTCATTTCAGGTAGACAAATGACCAAAGCAGGTCGCCAGAAATCTTGTTAA
This sequence comes from Halesus radiatus, assembly GCA_022606495.2. Classification (NCBI taxonomy): domain Eukaryota; kingdom Metazoa; phylum Arthropoda; class Insecta; order Trichoptera; family Limnephilidae; genus Halesus; species Halesus radiatus. The sequence continues at coordinate 18,961 of JAHDVE020011437.1, read as the reverse complement.
GAGGAAAATTGAAGTGTGGCAAACAGTGCGGTGAATGATTTTTCTAAACGACTCTATTGTGGATGACCTAATTATCGTAATTGATTTTTGCGGTATTTGGTCGGTTGTCCTCCTTTAGCCAACATTTCAGACAGCCTTGCAGTGTCATCATCAGGGCAAATTTTTAAATTGTGATTAAAGTGTCTGTTTTTTTTTTACAGTATGTTTGCCAATGTACTATTAATTAAAACTAGTTTAACTAATGTTCGTGGAATTATTCTATACATTTCCATGTTTCTTAGATATTCAAGATGTTGCTGAGCATAGTACAATGTTTTCTTTATAATTTTTTTTTTTTTTTTGTCTTATATGAATACCCCACAAGAGTCCCAACTGCTCCCAATCGTCTGGAGCCAGTGAGACTATGGCATCCCCAATTGTGCAATGTTGTGAGGCTGAAGGAATTGGGGAGTGGAAGGATAAGGGGAAGAGGAAGGTGGAGAAATACCCGGCTATTCAGATCTGGTCACTAAATACGGCTAAAAGCCATTTCAAGCAACGTTTCAATTATGAATGGTGGTCTTTCACCGGGGCGATACTGAGAGTATCTTCCACTTCCACTTACTATTGTAAAGCGACTTCCCAAACACCCTACAGTAGTCTATGATTCAGATTTCACGGAGAAAGAGTGTTTCGGAACGAAGAGCTGAATAATTAACCCGATAAGCTCAGCGGCGATGGTAGAAGGCAGGCAGAGGGGGGCAAGGGCGGGTTGGTGGGAGATGGGAGGTGGTGACCCCCAGCGGTCAAACTGTCTGGCCGGGGATTTGCTATTTTCCGGCGTTTCTTCTCTCAGATATTCCACCGTTTACTGATAAACTTATATGTACATGTTATTTATTTATGCCCAACTAGCCGTGTAACATTTGCAATGAAATAATATTTATAATTCCTATCCATAAAATATATACCATGTAAGAAGAACTCATAAAAGATCCGTCGTAAGTCATTTGATAATTAAACCACCTCAATCATTAAATCGATGCTTTTTCTTGTGTTTTTTTTCTAATACGTTTTTATTTTTGAATGTTTTTAATATTATATCAAGTATCTTATCGTGGAGTTTGTATTTTTATAAAAAATTGCAAACATTTTACAATTTAAAAAATGGCGAAGGATGCGTAAAAGTTCAAAACGGAAAATTCACTGAGAGGAAAGTTCACCGAGGAAGATTCACCGAGAGGAAATTTTACTGCGGAAGATACTCCGAAGACGTGTGTTAAATTACTCGGTGTCAATTTGGATGCAGACTTTTCCCTTAAAAGTCAAGTATACAGAACTGTAAGTACAGGATTCTTTCAATTGAGGCAAATAAAGGCAGTACGGAGAAACCTCCCAACAGAGGCAACTAAACTGCTTGTCAATTCGTACGTTGTGTCACGTCTAGATTACTGCAACGGAATATATGCGACTCTCCCCAAATACCAAATTAACAAATTGCAATCAGTATTCAACGCTGCACCAAGACTTATCACCGGCGTATCTAAATATTCTCACATTTCAGAGCATCTCAAAAATCTCCACTGGCTCAAATGTCCTGAAAGAATCCAGTTCAAGCTCTGCTGGACGGTATTTAAGTCACTTAATGGAATGGCTCCGGCTTACTTATCAGAACTGTGTATTCCCGAAAATACCAACTCACGGCAGTCCACCCTTAGGTCAGCATCGTCATCAGCTATCGGCAGGTTGAAGGAACCAAAGCGCACACCTAATACTAAGTTCGGGGATCGTGCTTTCGGAGTGTCAGGACCCAAAGCCTGGAATGAACTGCCACATGACTTAAGAATTATCAAAGACTCAACAGAATTCAGAACTAAACTTAAAACACATCTTTTCAGATAATCGTATCCATAAATTGAAGAAATTCACCTGTAAATTGCTTAGCTAGGCTAGCCGGTTAGTAGTTACCTAAAGTCATTAAATAAATTAAATAAAAAAATTCACGCATTGGTGCGCAAATGCGTCCACAGCCCGCAACACTGTAAATAACCAAAGTGTACAAAAAAAAAGTTTATATTTATTAAAAGCTTCTTACGCTTTTTAAGGCAATTTTATAGATATTTTATAGTCGTAAAATTCATTTTATGAATACTTTCCAGTCCTAAAAATTATAAGTATCTCAATAAATACCAACTCTTCTTGTGCCACCAATCTTCTAATAAATGTAACATTAATAGAAAAGGAGCAACAAATAACCATGTAAAACTATCATCTCTATCAATAAATTTTCTAATAAAACTGTGTTCATCTGAAGCGACCTGCCAGGTAAGTATGTTTTTCTGTATCTGTTTGTACATAATTAGTTAAGAAATATTTGTACAGCGCCCTTGAGGTGTTTTTTCACAAAAACGGCGCTATACAAATCATCCAATTATTATTATTATTATTATTCATCAAGGGAGAAAGCATACGCCGGGAGATTCACAGCGCGGATAGATCACCGCGCACAATAAACAACATAAACTGTCTGAATGGTGCTAAGGACTGTTTGTATTGGGGTAATGACTATAATGAAGCTAATTTAAAACTTCAGGCTATTATTTTCAATTTCTTTTAAATACTTTGTAGTCGTTTCCTCACTGCTGAGGATCGTGACCCCCACTCCAATCTCCCTCGTGTACAAGGCTACTCCACTCCTCGCGCTTCCGCGTTGCGTGGAGAGCTGTGGACACCGACATTCCGGACACCTGCGAAATCTGGGCACTCTAACGCATCGGTAACCTTTCTCTGCTTCTCCTGCCTTCCACTTTTCCAGTGACCATGTGCTTCTCCGGGGTGGAGTTCTCGGTTTGGCGAGCAAAATCTCAGGATATGGTGTAGGCAGACAGTTGATAGTCTATTGTGGATGCCAAGCTCCTCCAGAATTGATATATGTGTGCGCCTGGCTGTTCATGGAATTCTGAGCATTTTCCTCCAGCACCACACTTCAGGGGTATCTATCCACTTCCTTTCGCTGGCTCTGAGTGTCCATATTTTCACACCGCAAAGGGATCTAGGGAAAATCAGCGCTTGGACGAACCTCATCTTTGACGTCTTCGTTATACCTCTGTCACTCAATTTTTTGCAATTTGCTCATGGCGTCTTTTATCATGCAAATGTTTATTTTTATTTCTGTTTCACAACCCCTTCGTCACTTATAGACGAGCCTAGGTATATGAAGTTATTTACTGTTTCTAAGTCTGTGAAAGCATTTGTTCTTACAAAGGTGTTTGCCCTATCGATCACCATTAGTTTTGTTTTGGTTTTATTGATTATGTCTTTCTTCTTCTGTTTTAGCAAGGAGGTGATTAATTTCTTCTTCAGAAGAGGCGATGAAAGTAGTGTCATCTGCATATCCAAGATTGAAGATTTTTCGGGCACCAATGTTAATTCCACCTTTCCAATCATCAAGAACCTCACATATTAAACAACGTTGGTGAGAGAATGTATTCCTTTCTTCACTATAAATGTGTTCGACGTTTGGGTGTCAATCTTTATACATGCGTGTCCTACAGTTTCTACAAGTTTCTAACGACAGATATGAGGTGTTTGGGAATTCCCAACTCCTGAAGTACTTCCCAGTACTTAAGGCGATGCAATGGGAAGTAATGCACAATCATGTGTTTTTGGTTTGAGAAATATCATAAATCATTTAATTAAATAATGCAAGTAGAACTCACCTTGGCCTTTCGCATAATCGTCCAATTTTTTGGTTTCTCTTTTTATAAGCTTAGAAAAAAATAAAATATCAAACCTAAAAAAAAATGTTTATAGAGCAATATCTCCTACTCACGGACCTTTTGCCAATATTGTCGTATTGTTCATTGTGGAAAATTAAGTTTTTTAGAATAAGACCGTAAAACATTTTAATATTTATGCCCGAGCTTTGCAAATTAAAATAAAATACGCGTTTTGGTGACGTTTTTTTGTGAAAATCAAAACATGCGGCCGATGTTAAGCGGGAATTTCACCACCTTCATAAGGAGCGGGTGATTTCGTTTGAATTTTAGCAAGTGGATGTCCTTATAATAATAACAAAGCATTTATATAGCGCAGTTTCGTGTTCTTTCACTGCAAGTGGCCTTAAGTACTTTATTATTATTATTACTAAATTATTTCAGCAAAAAAAGGCACTTCCAATTAACGGCAAATAATTTTCCCTACGGTGAATGATCCGCGGTGAATCTTCCTCGATGAACTGTCCCCGAGGTGAATCTTCCGCGGTGAACTTTCCCAGTGGTGAATCTTCCGCGGTGAAACTTCCTGATACCACGTAAAACATTTGATTTATTTTAAGTCTACTATTTGGTAAGCCAGTGTTTCTAAAATAAACTTTGCTATTGGATCCCCTATTTAATGCCTATACCTGTGTATTAAGTTTTGCTATTTTGACTATATGGTACTAATAGTAATTTGACGAACGTTTCATATTTAAAAATATATAAAAAAGAAAAAGTAAAATATGCCTATTCAATAATAAAACAATATTTTATAATTTCTTCAAAAGATTGGTATTCACTTTGTGGCGTCGTTATTAATAAATGAATTAAAAACCACTTTATTAACATGTACATATCAACATGTTTCGAACGCAATGCTTTCCTCATCAGGAATACTAAAACAAAATTAAGTCAAGTATAGACAAATAATATATTAATTAAGTGGTGATTACAAAGTAATTTTTAATTAATTTATAAGGAATATTTTTTTTAATTCACTATTTTAATAAATAAATATCTACATATTTCGAAACCTATATTTCGTTCGTCAGGATACAATACGTACTGAAAAAAAAATCATAATAATAATGAGACATATATAAGAATAGACAAATTATAAACATAGACAAAAATAACAAGTGGTGAGAGAAGGTAAATAATTGAGTATTAATGTAAAAAATAATTGTATTAAATAAACAAAATTACGAAGAAAACATTATAACTAAAATTATTATATTTAGATTAAAAAATAGAAATTCAAACAAAATCAAAAAACAACCGAGGTTACAAAGTAATAATAAATATCCTGAGTTTAGATATTAGTGTAAAAGTAAATTTAAGAGATGGCTATCTAAAAAACATATATAAATAAATCTCCCACCGGAAGCACAAACGGTTCAAGGTTCATAGTTCAATATTAAAATCAACCTTGAAAATTTGAAATTCATAGTTATATAGGTCTTATTGGGTTGTGAATTTTTGCTTGTCGTTTGGGTGCCATAATTGATTTGACAGCAGAAGTAATGCCTTGTGACGACTATTACTATATCTAAATGAAGAAACAAAAAAAAACATTCATTTGAAAATTTTATTTCATTCTTTTTTTCAAAATATATCTAAATAATAAAATTCTTAATTAGGTACCGACTTGTGGTTTCCATTTCGAAAATATTCTACCCAAACAAACCTTTGTCTTTTGAATATGTAATATGTGGCTAACCAGAGTGGTATATCCGTGGGCTAAACTCAATACAACATGGCGGATTCAATGTTTTTCATACTAATTTTAAAACGTAATAGCAGCAGTTTTACATATTCAAACTACTCTCTAAACTTTTCCGTCACTAATAAAAATAAATTGTGCGTTTTTCAGCGAAATCGGTCGAGTAATTGTCGCGAAAAGACAGACAGACAAAAATTAATTTTTATATATATAGACAAGTGTTTTATTGACAAAAACGTTCTTATTATATAGTTTACAAAGATGGAACATAAACATCGTTTTTACATAGATACGAGTATTTTAAATTGTAATTTTTCTTGAAAAACGAATATAAGGTGTTTTATTGTGAATACTTCAAAAGATGTTTTTTGTAAACCCGATTGTATGTAATTTCAAAGTTTGGTCAATGGCAAATTTCCCAGGCGTATGACGAAACACTGTTTATTTCGCTAGAAAAGTTTTTATTATTTTTTGTTGTTTGATCTTCGTATTTTTCCCCAAAATACAATTCTCTAAATAAAATAGGGGTCTTTACTCTCATCGACATTTTTGTTTATCATTCATGGGCAACTATATAACGAGCGGAAATTACAATTTAATTTATTTGTTGTAAAAAGCATTTTACTTCATCATCAACTGTTTTAGTGATCTTTTATGGTTTACAGATGATTAGTTGATAAAAATTAAAATCGTGTTATATACGCACCATTTTTGTTTTTCTTTTTACCACCCAAAAATATTGTTCATATTTTAAAATTGATATTTTAAATAAATTAATGCTGTCGACCGGTTTCGGAAGACCAATCTTTTTCCTCCACATGCTCTGACTAAACTTAAACTACTTCGTCAATTTCTCGTTAGTATATTTTTGTAATATAAAATAAAACTGGCAATATTTGTACCTATACGTAACTTCATTTTCTCTCATAGCTTTACATTAATAACAGTTTAAATAGATTACAATATTAACAGTATAAATAGATTACATTATTAACAGTATAAATTGATTACATTATTAACAGTTTAAAAAGATTACATTATTAACAGTATAAATTGGTTACATTATTAACAGTATAAATTGATTACATTATTAACAGTTTAAAAAGATTACATTATTAACAGCATAAATACATTACATTATTAACAGTATAAATTGATTACATTATTAACAGTGTAAAAATATTACAGTATTAACAGTATAAATTGATTACATTATTAACAGTGTAAAAATTTTACAGTATTAACAGTATAAATTGGTTACATTATTAACAGTATAAATTGATTACATTATTAACAGTTTAAAAAGATTACATTATTAACAGCGTAAATACATTACATTATTAACAGTATAAATTGATTACATTATTAACAGTATAAATTGATTACATTATTAACAGTATAAATTGATTACATTATTAACAGCATAAATACATTACATTATTAACAGTATAAATTGATTACATTATTAACAGTGTAAAAATATTACAGTATAAATTGATTACATTATTAACAGTGTAAAAATATTACAGTATTAACAGTATAAATTGATTACATTATTAACAGTGTAAAAATATTACAGTATTAACAGTATAAATTGATTACATTATTAACAGTATAAATTGATTACATTATTAACAGTATAAATTGATTACATTATTAACAGTATAAATTGGTTACATTATTAACATTATAAATTGATTACATTATTAACATTATAAATTGGTTACATTATTAACAGTATAAAGAGATTACAATATGAACAGTATTAACATACCTACCCACAGCAGTTGTCATTCTGGCCACCAAACCAAAAAAGATAGCCCGTGCATGAATTAATATAGAGAAGCTCGAATAGTGTATATAAATATAAAGTAAATTAATGTTGTCTTTTTTGACAAATTATGTAAGCTTCGACAAATTTGGTACATGTTACGACTTTCAGTAAATTACTTGTAGGCATATCTGGAATATTTAAATTATTATTTGTTAGGCAATATGAAATCATTACAAAAATAGCAAGACTCTGAAGGTAATCAGTTAATCAGTTAATCAGGTAATCACGATGGGGTCAACGACCTACCTGTCAACATTCAAATTGGGGTTGCCATTGACACACCGGCTCTAGCGAGTCAAACTCAGTAGTGTCGCAATTAATTAAAAAAAACATTTAATTTATTAGCTGTCGCCATTAAGGCGGTTGGTTAGGTACTTCATGGTGGTCCTCACCTCGCCCACACGTCATCTTATAAGGTGACAGCGATAGCGCCCGCCGCCTCAACAATAAAGCGTGTGTTCTGTTCCCATCGCGGCCCATTCATCAACTTACCCTCGTCCGTGGGTTGCGTTGGATTACATTCCTTAATGTTTCGTATTTTCGTCGGTCCGACTAAAAAAGAAGGCGCTGGTCGAATAAAGTGATAGATACTCTCAGTATCGCCCTGGTGAAACACCACCATTCAGAATCGAAACGTTGCTTTAAATGGGTTTGTTTATTCGTGTTTGGTGACCTGATCTGAACAGTCTCTCACAATATACCCCAATTGACCATACCATATTCCCACTGACTCCGGGCAGTCGGGACTCTTGTGCAGTATTGACAAAACATATATATAGCAGTGGCATACAGTGCATTAATAATAATATTTGGATTACTTCTATAGCGCCGTTTTCGTGGGAAAATCAGCTCAAGGGCGCTTTACAATTAATTTATTTTTTTAATTACTTACGACCAAACAGTTGTGCCTCCCCTAAGAAAAACAACGAACCGTAAAGAGAAATGAAAGATAATGGAAAGAAGAAAATAGTAACAATTTCTAAGAAATAGGTAAGAACTTGCATATTTTTATTTATTTATTTTTTATTAAGTTGGTGAAAATCTGCGAAAAGTGATCACATAATGCTGTTTACAAATACTCAATGCACAATTCGTACCCAAAATAGAAAAACTGCACACACCCTACATTTGATCCACTGATACACGTTACATGTATTCAAATTTTTATATTAATCGAGCTGTCTCAATATTTCTAGGTCGACGTTTTCAGCTCAAATTTTGATTTTTATAAAGACCTATGAGTTTATCCTTTGAAATTTCCATTAAAAACAACAAATATGTATCTAGATAATTCTAATCACTTTATATTTATATTTGCTTGGGTGTAGCCCAGAAAACACAAATTTGGTTTTATTGAAAAAAATATTCATGTTAAAATGATTGTTTTAAATTATTTTATTTTATTTGTTAATCTTTTTAAAACATAATACACAAAACATTGATTGATGTCTGCCTCACTGGGAAATTCTTGTGTCGAGACAGACGTGGGGTATATAAATTCTTGTGTCGAGACAGACGTGGGGTATATAAATTCTTGTGTCGAGACAGACGTGGGGTATATAAATTCTTGTGTCGAGATAGACGTGGGGTATATAAATTCTTGTGTCGAGATAGACGTGGGGTATATAAATTCTTGTGTCGAGATAGACGTGGGGTATATAAATTCTTGTGTCGAGACAGACGTGGGGTATATAAATTATATTGCTAGATTAAATAATACAATTATGATTTTTTTTCAAGTTAACAGAACATTTGAAAAGAAATAAAGTAAATTTAATCCTAAAGTATAAATAATATTAAAAATGGACAAAGAATAGAAAAGTTTAAATAAAATGTTACATGAAAGTTAGATAATCAGATATTGTTTAGGCGTATAAATAGAAGTTAGGTTGTAAATGATGTTTTGGAAGTTTTAAAATCCAGATAAGCGAAAATATATAATAAAAATAGAATTGCATATGTCTGGAGACGAACATAGATTCAAAATTGAAATAGGCACGACTATATCGGCCTCAATGGCCGAGGGGTAAGGCTCTCGACTACGAATCCGAAGGTCGCGGGTTCAAATCCCGGCGTGCGCAAGTAAATTTTATTTAATTAATTTGTGCTGTTTCACAATTAATTAATTTAAAAATAATATATGGTATATTTGCGCACGTTCCAGAGTGGAAGATACTCTCACTATCGCGTTGGTGGAAGACCACCATTCGGAATTGAAACGTTGCTTGAAATGGCTTTTAGCCGTGTTTGGTGATCAGATCTGAATAGCCAGGTATTTCCCCACCATCCTCTTTCCTTTCTCCCCCCCCCCCTCCCAATACCTTCAGCCTCACAACATTCCCCAATTGGGAATGCCATAGTCTCACTGGCTCCAGACGGTTGGGAGCAGTTGGGACTCTTGTGCGGTATTCATATAAAAAAAAGTGTTTTTACTATAAAATATTAGCAATAATGGGACGACCTATTTTAATAATAAAAAGTTTTATTTCATGTTTAAAATCAGTGTTTCTATTTGTCTAGTCGTAGCTGGTAGTAAATTGTATAATTTGCATAATTGTCTTTGTCCAAAAGTAGTTTTAGCAAAAGGAGATTGGAGTGGTTCTTATTTTTCGTTTCTGTTGATTTGTATTGTGTATTGTGTTTTATTATTTTTTATTATTATTTTTAAATTAACCAGAATGTTTCTTGCAAAGAGCTGCTTCATGTACATAACATTGAAGATCGTATCGATACTGGTAGAAAGAAGGAGTTTCAGAATTATTTTTATGATTAATTTTTGATCTTTAATGATGGGATCGAGGGCAGTAGAGGAAGCAATGCCCCAACCTTTAATTCCGTATTCTATTTGTGATTGGCACAATGAGTTATATATTGATTTTCAAGCTGAGGTTAAGAAAATTGCGTGTTACAGTCGTATAGTGCTAGAGAATTTTCATCGCTGATTTTCAGTTTTGTAATTCAATGCCAAAAGACCCAGAGGCGTGCATTGCTCTATGGTAAGGGTTCCCCGCCCTTTTGAGGTTGAGAGCTACTTTATATCGGGATCGACTTCTAACAAGAATCTGATACGATGTTTTGTTAATAATTCGGTTATATTCCGCTTGGGTCAATCTTGTCGATTCGATGCCAACGATTTTAACTCACTGATTGAACAGTAATTGAAGTTAACGAGTCAATTGTGTTAATTAATTAAGTTAAGCGGCCATATTGATTTGATTATGAGCATAAAAAAACAGGAAACCAAATTGGTAAAAATTGAACACGAGCTTTATATTGCACGATATTCCGACCAATTCTCGCCTCTCGCCACCCGTATCCAGATTGCAGACTTATAAAGAGTTTAAAAGCGTGTTAAGCTCCGAGGCTCGTGTCTGCAATAAATAACTTGCAACAATGTGTCCGGTATCCAGTAACGCATCCAGGATTTTTTTAAAGAAAATGCATTATTTCAAATCCAATAAAGTCAATATATGGTTGTAAATATAATATACTAGATGATGTGTACCCGGCCTTGCTCGGGTTTATATAAAGTTACGATGTTGTGAATTCTTGCTTGTCATTAGGTTGCCATAATTGATTTGACATCGAAAGTAATTATCTCCAAATAAAGAAACATTCATTTGAATTTCATTCCTAACGTTAATTTTTTCAAAAAATATCTAAATCATAAAGTTCTTGGTACCTGCTCGTGTTTTCCGTTTTGAAAATATTCTACCCATAAAAACCTTCTTCTTTTGAATATGCAATCTGTGGCTAACCAGAGTGTTATATCTATGGGCCAACCTAAATAAAACATTGCGGGTTCAATGCTTTTCATACTAATTTTAAAACGTTATAGCAACAGTTTTACATATTGGATTTCATTCAAACTACTTTCTAAACCTTCCCGGCACTAATAAGAACAAAGTGTGCTATTTTCAGCGAAACCGGTTAAGTGATTTTCGAGAACACGGAGGACAAAAAACAAACAAACTTACATTGATTTTTATATATATAGATTTACATAACTGGTTAGTAGCTTAGTGGACAAATGCGTCGTGGATTCAATTCCTCTGTTAACTAAGTCGTCCATCGCGTTACACAAGCATCATTTTCTCCCTTATAACGATGGTAGTAGGAATTAACAAAATTAGATTAGTAAGTCATTGTCTCAAACATCACCTTCGGAACAATAATCAGCCTAGATGTTGACCGGACCCCAGTTCTTCTTTACAAAAAGCGATTTTGAACATATTTCTTGTGTGCCCCTTCCTAAATAAATATTTAAAATAGACCCTCCTCAATACTGGAAGAGATTATTAGACATATTTTGTACTAATTAAAAAAAATAATAATTTAAATATCGCAAATTAGTCCGAATTTCCCGGAGCCAGTTATGGCATTCTAAATTGGGGTATAATAATGATAATACTAATTGGATGATTTGTATAGCGCCGTTTTTGTGAAAAATGGGGTATTAACTGATTTTATTTTATTTGATTTTGATATGATTGGAATACAGAGTTCCAAACTAAAAATTTCTTGACTCCAGAATAATTAAAAATGATTATCTAATGATTCCTTACTTTTAATTTTTTTTTTTGTAGTGAGTGAATGAATTGAAACTTAATAACTATTCTGCAACTTTAGGGGCAGAATTTCACTCCTTACAGAGAACTGATTTCGGTTTTTTGTTTTCAAACATTTCGTTCTCGCTGTATTTAGCGGAGAGTGTTTATTGGTGGGTTTTCATGACCGGCTAGACCGGCATAAAACTTTTCACAATGTGCTACTATAAGATCCTTTATCAGAGGAATGTTTGTGTCATTGTGTAGAGTGTTAACCCTGGTCCACTTGTGAGGCTGGGGGGAGAGATACATGATTTATATCATTCATAAACACAAGGCAGGATGCGCCGCAGCCGAATATTTTGCATTTTCTGTTTTATTTTCAACGGTAAAACTAGCATATTCTGTGGATTTGCAACATTCTCAACATAGAACAATTGAGGTATGTTGTGAATGCGTAAGGAATAGAGGAATGCGCCGCAGGTGAAATTTTTGTAAATTATGCATTTCTTATCCAAGTCAAAACTGATAAATGCTGTCGATTTTTGTCATTTTAAATCAATTTTCAAGAAATATTTATCTATGGCATCTTTTAGTATGTTTCTGCCTTTTACTGCTGATTCATAAAAGCTGTCGTTTTAATCATCCTAAAATATGTTCAACGCACGTAATTTGAGGCAACTAAAGTTTGTCGAAAATTCTTCAAATTATGTTTTTTTTGCAAAGGTAAACTGATAAATGCTGTCGATTTATGTGATTCGAAAATCAGTTTCAAAAAATATTTAACCGCGAAACCCTTTCGTGTTTTGTAAAACAGAAAGGAAACGGTTGATTATTGCGACGATAGTAACTAGAAATTCGATTGAATTGATGCATGTTGTCACCGAATTACGCAATAACTCTGACAATGCACCATGCTTGAGTCAGTACCAGTGGAAGTAAATAAAAACCTCTGCAAGCATTATACGCACGCATCAAACGCTTTCTTCTTCTTGGAAAAAGTTATAGAGTTTTATTTTGGGTGCGCCACTGCCGGGATCTTATTAACTTGTCCGGTGAGTTATTGCGCAATTAAGGCAAGTGACACGCGGTGCGATACGCCGAGCACTTTTTCTCCTTTTCTCCGCCCGTCTGTGATAATTTATTATTCAAACGCAACAGCGGACATTTTAAAGCTGAGTGTTTTGCCAACCCGCGAATCAATGGAGATATTTTATGGTCCCATCACTAAACAGAACAATGACAAAGCAGAACATTGAAGAAAAATAACAAATAAACAACAAACCAAACCTAAACAAATCTAACCTAACCTTACCAAACTCACCTAATCTAACCTAACGTAACCTAACCTAACCTAACCTAACCTAACCTAACCTAACCTAACCTACCCTGACCTAACCTAAACTCATCTATTATTTTATCATGCTCTGTATTATCCGGTTAACATATTTTATAACTGTTGAGGAATTCGTCCTCTTTAAAACCTACTTCTTCTTCGCATGCTGGAGGAAAATCGGTGGAGGAGAGTTGGTGAACGATAGTTAGTTCATTCGTCACTAATGCATCAGTTTGTGTGTCATTTTACTTCTATTATTTCAATGGGCCCAACTAACCTTTCCGGGTTCACTAGGGCCGGTATTTCAGTTGGTTTTTAAGCTCGCTATCGCAGATATTTACGTTCGTCAAGTTGCTAAATACTATGCTAGAAACCCTTGTAAAATTAGTCGAGTGATCATTACTAAAAATTACGTACAACGAAAAAGGTTTTATCGATAATGTCGGTAACTTGTCTTCCGTATCTGATCTCGGCAAAAAATGACTGTCTGGTGCAATTCGTTGGGAGCACCCTCTCCATTGAAATGCTTAGGGTAAATATTTCAAGTATCGGGCTCTATAGAAGCCCGAATAAATATGGCTTCCAAGAAACTGGGCGTCTCGTATAGGGCTATCAAATTCTTCAATAGTAACCAACCGCTCACCCTACCTATATAAATCTCAAATATGTTCAATTGTTGAATTTGGAAGCCACCTCTGGGCTGGAGCTCCAAATACTTGATAAACCTGCTTGATTATGTACAAAAGATGGCGGTACGTCTGATTGACAATCCTTTGTTAACAGACCGATTGCCATATCTAATGCGCAGACGCAATGTAGGTATATTGAGTATGTTCTATAGATATTTTTATGGAGCCTGCTCGAAGGAGCTAGCAGCGTTGATCCCCTACGCACTGGTGGACGTGTGTGAAACTCGACGGACGCGAGCTGAACACCCGTTCACAGTTGATGTTAGATTCATGAGAACGGGTCGTTTCGCCGACTCATGTTTATGTAAACCGTCTGGTATGTGGAACGAGCTACCGGCATCATGTCTTTCCTCCCACATTAAATCCGGGCCTCTTCAAGGCCCGCATTAACAAATCCTTTCCTACAGCGCCCTCCTTGACCCTCCTCACAACATTGCCCAACCGGGTGGTGATATAGTTCCCCTGTATGTGCTCCATACAGACAGAAGCGCTCTTGTGAGGTGACACATAAAAATAAAAAAAAACTTACAATCGTTCCCGAGCACAACGGCAGATCGCCAACAAACAAACAAACAACAGTTCACGTCGACTAAATTAAGCATATACGAGTATATCGATATTATCGATAAAAATTTTATGGATGTGGCCACGCTAGATCCCTTACAATAAAAATAACTACCTACCTGCAGATCCGCCCTGGACCATTGCAACATCCAACAGCGAAGCAGCTTGATTGTCGCTTTTGATTTTCCTATCCTTATCAGGAATCCACCAACATCCATCAAGTAGATACATTTCATGTTCTTGATACGGAGCAAGGATTTCGCATCAGCAGTACAAGGAAGAACCCAGCTATACAGTTGTATCACCTATCCATCAAGATGTGGTTTGATGTAGGTATCTCATGTAAGTGCCAGTGAAACCGCCGAGATGTTCCTGTGCCTTGGAACACCCTCTTGCGGTCGTACTTATGAGGTGAATACGAAAGAAAAGGAGATGTGCAATTACACACTTTACGCTTGTACCGGGTGGTCCTGAAAACATGTAACATATAAAGGAATTAGAATTTTTAATGCTCAATATGACGGCATCCGTGATCGAGGGGTAAGGCTCTCGATTACGAATCCGAAGGTCGCGGGTTCAAACCCCGGCGTGCGCAAGTAAATTGTATTTAATTACTTAGTGTTGTTTCACAATTAATTCATAAAAAAAAATATATAGTATATTTGCGCACGTTCCAGAATGGAAGATACCTTCAGTATCGCCCTGGTGAAAGACCACTATTCAGAATTGAAACCTTACTTGAAATGACTTTAGCCGTGTTTGGTAACCAGATCTGAATAGCGAGGTATTTCCCCACCATCCTCTTCCCCTTCTTCTTCCCCTCCCCACTACCTTCAGCCTCACAACATTCCCCAATTGGGTATGCCATAGCCCTACTTGCTCTAGACGGTAAGGAGCAGTTTAGACTCTTGTGCGGTATTCACTTTTTTTTTCTTAAATCATTGAAATGATAGTATTAAATGATAGTGTCATGAAACAAAAAAGACCATTGGGACTCAAACGCAGATCCTATTCTCCTACCGAGACTGACGTATCTACCAATTGAGCAATTGAGACCTAATTATTTTCGTCGATTTCGTATTTCAATTTAAGAGTTATTAATACTATCCTCGATTAATTCCCATACTTTTGGCTAAATGATTGTAAAGTTCTAGCCGAATATATGTGTAACCTAGATAATGTCTAGGATACACATTTTTCTTATTTGTTTTTTATTTTTATTGACTTTTTACATCAATTGACTTTTTCTATATTCAATTTAGTGAATGAACATAACTTATTGAAGCCTATAAATTTCATTGTAATTTTTAATCATTAAAGTAGATAATATTAATAAATTTTAATGAAACACGAAACAGAAAATAAAAGAAGGTAAGGGTCGTAATTGGGACTCGAAATCTTATAATCTTACTTTTGAATGGTCGTCTACATTGTAAGAAAATCATGGTCCAGGATCGTTGTCTTTAAGATCTACTTATTTGGCAACTGAATTGTAAATACCTAATATAATGACAAATCCCGTAGCAAAACGTTAAGCTCATTGGCTTTTGACACAAAGGACCCCCAGTTCAAACCATGGCGTGGGTAAATAACATTAACGTCTCCAATAAATACAATAGCATCATATTAAATTAAATAATAAACCATTACTTTGTTTAAATCATCATTTTAATAAAAATCATAAATATCTACGAACAATGGTCCCATCATCAGGATAAAATGTATACTAAAGAGAGAAAAAAAATAAAGACATAAGCGTAGACAAATTATAAACATAGTCAAAATAACAACAATTGGTGAAAGAAATAAAATAATTGGATGTTAAAGTAAAAAACAATCTATATATATAAAAATCAATGTAAGTTTGTTTGTTTCTTTGTCCTCGATGTTCTCGAAAATCACTGGACCCGTTTCGCTGAAAATAGCCCACTTTGTTCTTATTAGTACCGGGAAGGTTTAGAAAGTAGTTTTAATGAAATCCAATATGTAAAACTGCTGCTATAACGTTTTAAAATTATTATGAAAAACATTGAACCCGTCATGTTTTATTTAGGTTAGCCCATAGATATAACACTCTGGTTAGCCACAGATTGCATATTCAAAAGTAGAAGGTTTTTTGGGGTAGAGTATTTTCAAAATGTAAAACACAAGTAGGTGCCTACTTAAGTTGAAAAAATAAACTTTTGGAATGAAATAAAATATTCAAATGAATGTTTCATTATTTGTTACTTTCACTGTCAAATTAATTAATGGTACACATCAGCTAGTATTATAAAAAATAAAATAAATTGTTTTATAAAATAAATGTCAATATATTATTTATATTAGAAGAAACCACAAATTCAAACAAAATCAAGAATAAATACTGCAATAATTATTGTTGTATTGGTACTGATCACTCGACTTATTTTATCGGGGTTTCTAGCAACTTGACGAACGTAAATATCTCCGATAGCGAGCTTAAAAACCAACTGAAATACCGGCCCTAATGAACCCGGAAAGGTTAGTTGAACCCCTTAAAATAATAGAGAATAAAATGACACACAAACTGATTCATCCCACTGATTGGTCCTCGAAAATCATCAGCATTGGTGGCGAATATTATTGTCGTAGGAAACAGTAGGTCGGGCGTCCCCAGGCTCTACTTGCCTTGTTAGAATTCCAAGGAATAATTATTACCCGCACTAACGAATACGGATGGGAACTGACTAAATACGCTTACGTAAGCGTAATATTTAATTGACTGTTAACATGTTGATATTTATTAATATGTAGTGGTTTAAATAAAAAATAAAAAAATTGTTTATATTAAATTGTATTTTATTTTACATGAGCTTTTTCACATATCGTAAACACCGCGTGTTTTACCTTCTTGATCAGAAGATGACGCACGCAAGAAACCGCCTTCTGAATCGGAGCGTTGCATGAAGTGGCTTTAGCTATGTTTAGTGACTAGGTCTGAATAGTCAGGTAGGTACTTCCCAGTCTTCCTCTTCCCTTTCTCCTTTCTCCGCCCACTTTTAATTACAACTGTAAACACATACATTTGCTTTAAAACACTTCAATTTAATATATTAATCAACCGGTTTCAAAAGTAAGCTTCCTTCGTCAGGACAATATTAAACCTAAGATAAGATACAAAATAATAACAGATATAAATATTTTACTGGGAGGCGACCAAAGGGGAAGGGGTAATTAGTTGTTTTCGGGAGGAACAGGGCGGTTCAAAGGAAAAATATTTATTTTATTTTTTTAATTTAAATAAAAAATGTTTTTGTTTTAAGCCACTTTATTTTTATACATATTTATGCATTCGACCGGTTTCGGTTGGACTCAACCTTCTTCAGGAATGTACACATATAAACTGTGTTTATATGTGTTTTATATGTGTACATTCCTGAAGAAGGTTGAGTCCAACCGAAACCGGTCGAATGCATAAATATGTATAAAAATAAAGTGGCTTAAAACAAAAACATTTTTTATTTAAATTATAATGTCAAGCCACAAAGTGATTGCTTCCTTCGAAAAAAAAAAAAAAATAAAAAAAAAAAAAAAAAAAAAAATATATATATATATATATATTTATAATGGGACTACAAGATAAATTTACTTGACTATTAAAAAAACATACCAGAATTAATATTTATGATTTTTTTTTTAATTTCGAGGCCTTCTAATTTTTTTTTTACTTTATTATTATTACGGTGAAGAATGTTAACTCTTATATCTGAAAATACTATAACTCTCCTGTGTCGCATGCATCTTCGTAATAATGGGCCCTGAAGACCGAAACGTATACGTTTTCTAAACGGTGTAGAGGCGAACACGGCATCCTTGGCATAATAATCGTGCCGCTGAAGCTGCAGTTTCCTAAGAAAGCGGCGCTGTTATCTATCAGCCGTCATACGCCATGATATGGCAAGCGTAACAAGACGGCCGTCTTAACGGTGACCAGAGATGTCGAGTTAGACGGCGGACAAGTGCGTTTTTGCGGTGAATAATGGACGATCAAGACATTATTAGTATATTTGGAAAATAAGGACTTGAAGAGTCATCGAAAGATGAAAAATATCATTTAAAGGAGAGTGAGATGTTTAAAAATCGTGGTACAGAGGGTGTATTTCAAATTATAGTGCATCTCCAAAATATGCGTATTAAGAACGACTCGAACCGTAAACCTTTACTCAAGCACCTGTTTTAAAATATATTCTTATGATTAACACACGTACCAAAATATCAATAATTATATCGCACTCGTTCTTTATTTTAGATAACTTATTTTTTAAGTAAAGTTCCGCTGGTCCAAATCACGTTTGTACTAATTAATTTTTTAAATGTTCGCCGCTACACGAGACCTTCCACAATTGTTTGTCACCGCTAAGACGGCCGTTATGTAAATGGCAGCACCGCAATTTTAAGTTCCGCTCTCATGAAACCTACGCCATCTGATTTGTAATAGACAACGTTTTATTGGCGTCATCCACCGCTACATTACGGCCATTAGACGACAGCACCGCTTTCTTAGGAAACC